>LPNX011068982.1:431429-514422 GCA_001517045.1 Pseudotsuga menziesii | reverse complement strand
CAAAACATGTGATGAGATATCTGAAAGGGACTATAGAATTTGGTCTATACTATGATGGTAGCCATGAGTATAGATTGTATGGCTACACAGATGCAGATTAGGTTGAAAGTATCTCAGACAGGAAAAGCACATTAGGTAGATGCTTTTGTTTGGGGTCTGCTATGAGTTCATGGTTTAGCAGGAAATAGTCCAGTGCTTCTTGTAGCACAGCTGAAGCAAAATACATAGAAGATTGCTCTGCTAAGTTGTGAAGTCATATGGCTTCAGAAGCTGATATCAGGTCTCTTTGACCTGAATATGGATACTACAATGATTCTATGTGATAACCAGATTTGTGATGATAGAGAACCCTGTGTTTCGATTGCAACACATAGAAATCTGGTATTTCTACATACGAGATAAGATGCAGATGATTATGTTTCAATATTTACATACTGTAGATGCAGATGATGATGATTTTGTATTTCTATACTGAAGATATAGATGATGATGCTTTCAGTATTCACATACTGGAGATACAGATGGTGATAGTTCAGTATTCACATACTGGAGATACAGATGGTGATAGTTCAGTATTCACATACTGAAGATGTAGATGATGATGGTTTGAATGGTGATGTACTGATGAAGTCTTTGTCTCGGGTAAAGTTCGAACACTTTCAAGACAAGCTTGGTGTTGTTCGAAAAGACCTTCCTCGAAAGGGGGAGTAGTGATGTTGCAGTGGGATTGTATCATCCCGGTACATTTGTCCAAAAGTGATCTGGTGACCTCAATCCTCGAGAATGAAGAGGGATTGTATCATCCCGGGACATCTGTCCAAAAGTGATCCGGTGACCTCGATCTTCGAGAATGAAGAGGGATTGTATCATCCTTGGACATATGTCCAAAATAGATCTGGTGACTTCGGTCTTCGTGAATGTGGTGGGATTGCATCATCCCTGAACTTCGGTTCAAAATGTATCTGGAGGTCTCGGCCCCCATGAATGTGGTGGGATTGCATCATCCCTGAACCTCAGTTAAAAATGTATCCGGAGGTCTTCGCCCCCATGAAAGTGGTGGATTGCATCATCCCTGAACCTCGGTTCAAAATGTATCCGGAGGTCTAGGCCCCCATGAAAGTGGTGGATTGCATCATCCCTGAACCTCGGTTCAAAATGTATCCGGAGGTCTCGGCCCCCGTGAAAGTGGTGGATTGCATCATCCCTGAACCTCGGTTCAAAATGTATCCGGAGGTCTCGGCCCCCGTGAAAGTGGTGGATTGCATCATCCCTGAACCTCGGTTCAAAATGTATCTAGAGGTCTTGGCCCCCGTGAAAGTGGTGGGATTTCATCATCCCTGGACCTCGGTTCAAAATGTATCCGGAGATCTCGGTCTCCGTGAATGTGGTAGGATTGTATCATCCTTGAACTTCGGTTCAGAATAGATCCAGTGACTTCGGTACTCGAGAACGTGTGTTGATCCCGTAATTCCTAGAGGAAGGATTGTCTGAGTTCCACATCTGTGTTGATCCTGTAATTCCGAAAGGAAGGATCATTAGTAACTCCGTAAAGACCTAAATCCTGTAATTCCGAAAGGAAGGATCATTGAATTGATCCCATAATTCCAATAGGAAGGATTGTCTGAGTTCCACAGATGTGTTGATTCTGTAATTCCAATAGGAAGGATTGTCTGAGTTCCACATCTGTGTTGATCCCGTAATTCCAAAAGGAAGGATCGTTAGTAACTCCGTAAAGACCTAAATCCTGTAATTCCGAAAGGAAGGATCATTGAATTGATCCTGTAGTTCCAATAGGAAGGATTGTCTGAGTTCCACAGATGTGTTGATCCCGTAATTCCAATAGGAAGGATTGTCTGAGTTCCACAAATGTGTTGATTCCGTAATTCCGAAAGGAAGGATCATTAGTAACTCCGTAAAGACCTAAATCTCGTAATTCCGAAAGGTAGGATCGTTAGTAACTCCGTAAAAACCTAAATCCCGTAATTCCAAAAGGAAGGATCATTGGTAACTCTGTAAAGACCTAAATCCCGTAATTCCCAAAGGAAGGATCATGTTGATGTTTTGATGATGTTGATGTCTTGATGATGATGTTCTCTGATTGAAAGATCAGAATATGATGATGATTTTGTTGCTGATGATGATGATGTTCTCTGATCGAAAGATCAGAATATGATGATGATGATGTTTCTCTTATCGAAAGATCAGAAGTGCGGCTGATGATGATGATGTTCTTTGATTGAAAGATTAGAATATGATGATGATGTTGTTGCTGATGATGATGATATTCTCTGATCGAAAGATCAGAATATGATGATGATGATGTTTCTCTGATCGAAAGATCAGAAGTTGCTGATGATGATGTTCTCTGATCGAAAGATCAGAATATGATGATGATGATGTTTCTCTGATCGAAAGATCAGAAGTTGCTGATGATGATGTTCTCTGATCGAAAGATCAGAATATGATGATGATGATGTTTCTGATCGAAAGATCAAAATGTGATGATGATGAGATCCTGATGATGATGATGTCGTATTATCAAAGTATGATGATGATGACGTACTGATCGAAAGATCAGAATATGATGATGAGTTGATGTTAGATTATGATGATGTTTCTAATCAAAAGATCAGAGGCTGATGATAATGATGATTCTGATTGAAAGATCAAAGTGTGATGATGATGATATTTTGATGCTGATAATTTGATGATGATGATGTTGATGTTTTGATGATGTTTTCATGATGATGTTTCTGATCCAAAGATCAAAGTATGATGATGATGTTGTTGCTGATCGAAAGGCCAAAGTGCTGAAGAAGATGTTGCTGATCGAAAGGCCAAAGTGTTGAAGATGATGTTGCTAATCGAAAGGTCAAAGTGCTGAAGATGATGTTGCTGATCGAAAGGTCAAAGTGCTGAAGATGTTGATGATCGAAAGGTCAAAGTGCTGAAGATGTTGCTGCTGATTGAAGAGTCAAGATGCTGAAGATGTTGCTGATCGAAGCAGTCAAAGTACCAATGATGCTGAAGACTAAAGATTGAAGATGAAGACTACATGATGTTGAAAAGCTTCCAATGATTTATAGATGTATCACCTTGATGATGTTGATGATGTCCTCTATCTCTCTCTTATTATTGTTGTTGTTGATGTTGTTATAGAATACCCTTGTCGTTAAGGGGGAGTGTTGAAATATTGTAACTTTGAAGTATATTCTATATGTATTTCTTTGTGGTCCCTGATGGTCCTACCAGGAGAACCACTTGTATTACTTTGTACCCCGATGCTCCTAATAGGAAGAACTAATAAGAGTCATGAGGTAGTCCCCTCTAATTGTAAAGGTGGGTCATTAACACCCCAATGTGATTACTTGAGCCTACATGTGTAACTCGAGCCTACATGATTAACTCGAGCCTACATGACAGATGAGTTAACTTAAGTGAATGGATGAATATAAATAGAGGTGTAGTGCTCCTCATTTGGAACACACACTCTCACTTGTGTAGCACATTAGTGGAGAAGAGAAGTAGCTGGAGAAGGAGGAGGATCAGGCTTTGATCTCCTTGCTAGTTTTATCTTTTATCTTTTATCTTTTTGGGGCATCTATATTGAGGAAGCTTTTGCTGGTTTTTTCCCTTTAGGGTTTTCCCAGGATAAATCTTTGTGTTCCTTTTCTATGGTTGTGCTTGTCTATCTTTCAATGATCCTGTTTATATGCTTTTGTTATGAAAATGAAATGAAGTACTGATGTCTTAGCTAAGCATATGAAAAGTTAACAAAGACCACTTAAATGGTGATAAGATAACTGAAAGCATGACATAGGAAAAGCTAGTCATCTATGTCATATTTTAAAGATATCTTGTTATCATAAGATATTTTGAGTTTACCTTGGAGTGTGTGAGATTTTATAGCTATGGGTCCCATTTCTAGGATAATGAAATCCTAGGTATTTATTGAATTAGATGGCTAGGTCCAATCCCAACTTACAGCGATTCTCAAATGACATTAAAAACAATTGGATTTAAAATAAAATTTGAAAAAATTTCTTCATATTTATCATTATTCTCCGAATCATGTGCATAGCAGTGCATTAACCAGATCTCTTTTACCCGATATTGCCTTGCTACCAGTAGGCTTGTTCAGTACCCCGACGGGTTTATCTTGGTACCATGCAAGCATAGTCCCGCAGCCAACAGGACTGTTCAGTACCCTAGCAGGTTTACTTGCATTTATCGAGCCTCCTTGTTGTTTTTTAAAGTTTTTACTTAGCATTGACCCACTGCCAGCAGGCCTGTTCAGTACCCCGACAGGTTTTCCTTGTATAATGATATTAAGTATATGGAATCCTATTGGTACTAGAGCGTGCTAAGCCCTGCTAAAACACATAATTCAATTTTGCAAAAACTTATGAGTAATTTTCATAATGGCCTTAATCATAGATCGTGTCAAAAGAGAATAACTTAAAGTTGTACATTGAACTTACAATCCTTCTTCTTCGTGAAAGATAAATAATGTTCCCCACAGGCAAAAATTCCACCTACTATCGAGTTATCACACAAAGATATTTTAAGAGACAAGTTCTGATAATAAGGATAGAACGAACTAGTAATCCATAGGCACAGAGTAAGATTTGAAAAATATGATAATAAAAGTAGGTCGTATCAAGCAACTGTTTAAAATTGAAAATAAAAAATATATATGTTTGAATCAAACTATCAAAAACTATCTTAATCATAAGAGGAATGGTTAAGAATGATGTACATAGAATTATTTTTAATTATCACTCTAAGATGCAATTTTTAAGAAAGGTTTAAGATATCTTACGATCATAAATTGTCTTTCAGATAATACTCCATAAGCTGCTTATAGATAAAATTATTATAATCAGACTGCAAAACCAATTATTAGATGATTCATATTTATTTATAAAAACATATGTAACATTATGGAAGGAAAAAGAGTCATCTGTAATAACTCTTATTTATTCAATAAAACAAAAATATATTTACATACTATCCTATTCTACTAAAAAGAAAGAAAACAATTCAACTATATGAATTCTTCCAATGTAACCATGTTCGAAGCAAAATTAGAAATTTACCTTTATCCACATATAAGAAAAATATTAAAATGATTACCGGGATATGAAGAATCAACCGAGTTGTTTGATTTAGTAGTAATAAACATTGAAGAAGAGGATGGTACCATGGCTTGATTCCCTCTTGAAACCATACTTCAATGTTACTTATGTATTCTATGTTTTCTTCTTCATTTGTTATGTCACGAGATCTTTCATTGAACTCTAGGATGTATAAAGAATCTAAGTTTGGTGACAGGGAATATTCAGGCTCTAATGTCCCTCCATTATCGAATGAGAGGCATTCCAGGTTGATATTGTCTTCTTGTGGAAAAGGCCAAGTAGAAACTTCACTTTATTTCGTAGTCTTTACAATCCCTTGATCTATAACCTCTCCAAATCTCGTATGAATTTCTTGCAATAATGTTGGTGAGGTAGGTAAGGTGGATAAATGTTGCAGTTCAACACTGTAAGCATACTGTACTGCTTTATTGTTGTTAGAATGTGGACTGGATTGAACAGGAATGTGCGTAGGGAATAGAGTAGGTTTATGAGAAGGTGATTGTGGAAGGTTTAATTGACTAGCTCGTGTGGTTGATCCTGCCTGGAAAATAGGAAATTGTTGAAAATCTTGTAGAACGGGAAGTGTTGCATCATAATAGAGAATATACCTATGATCATCAGATGGGACAGAAAGGATTTGTGAATAAGGTTGACAGGGGTTAAGATGAGGCTGGGAAGAGGGTATATTCTTACTAATCTTGAATTTTCCTCTTGAATACCTTTTACATAATTCAGAAACATTATCATATGATAACTGAAATACGTCACCTGTTCCCATCAAACTTAAAATTTCTAAATATTCATTTCTTATGCCTTTGAGTAAAAGTTTTTTCAAGGTATCATTTCCTGATTGTCTTAGTTTTGATCTTTGAAGGTTGTATTGAAAACGTTCGACATAATTTTCCAAAGTTTCTTCTTCTCCCTGTGTTATTTCAAAGATGTCCTCATTGACCCTGCAATAATCTTGGTATCTTTTCAAAAACATATGTTTCATGTCATCCCAAGTTCGAATGTAGTTCCCACCTAGGCTCATGAACCATCGAAGGGCTGCTCCTTTCAAAGTAAGAGGGAAAAAATTCAGATTTTGAACATTATATGCTCTACAAAGTATTTCCAATTGAAATAAAAATTCATCGGGGTCTTCATTCTCTAGTCCGTGAAAATTTGGAAAAATGGATGGGGGAACGTACTGTATTTGTGCCACTCCTCTTCGATCTCTAATAGGGAATTCAAAGGTAAAAACTTCTTCATCCTTCTCTCCTACCATATCTTCCCACAATATAAATAGTTTTTCATGCGTTATCTTAAAGCTCTCCTTTCAAATGTTCCTATTAGTTTGTTAGCATGATGGGTGGCACTTACAACACCACTAAGTGATTTAATTGTAAAATAAGTCCTACACTCGCATACGAGTGAATTGTACGAAAGTGAAACATGTACATCAAATTGAACTTATGAAAAAGTAAGCTAGCTATGTCTGCGAAAAGAAAAAATACGCTTAAGGGAAATAAATCAAACTTTGTGTAAAGTAAACACACTTGTGCGAAAAAGGAACAACAAGGATTTGGGGAGACCCACTAAAGTGGACACGTCAGGATGTCACACTATGGAAATTTCATAGTGAAGTCGTCTTTGTGTCTTACCGTTTCCCCCTTCCCCTTGTTGTATAACATAAAGGCAACCTATCGTGAACCTATCTATCCTTATCTATCTAGACTCTGTTCATGAAAAACTAAAGTAAAAAAAAACCTAGATTACTACTACTGCTGGGTTTGGGGATGCCTGTTATAACAGATGCGCAGGTTCTTACCTCTCATCTTACCACTCCCCCACCACCAACCTATCACTAAACTTCATAAGCAAATTCTATTTTTTTCTACCTTACAGAACAACTCCCCAGCAACGGTGCCAAAATGTTTGGGTGTGTTCTACTATCTTAAATATACCTAATATTTAATTATAGACCGGGGTTGGTAGGCTTCGAGTTGCTACAAAATATATACGAAGGTAGAGGGATTCCTAGGGCGTTGTAGAAATACTTTAATAAACAAAAGATTGAAAAATCTTTCAAAATGAAAAACCGAGTCAAACTCCTAAAAATTTAATTATTAATGTGATTAAAGAAAAACATCATACTAGGGTAATATCAAACTACTCATTAATTAACTCTTCTTCTTCTTAATCTAAGAATGGGAAAACTTTCATAAACAACTTCAGAAACTAAGAAAAGTCTAATTTATGAATAAGTAGAAAAAATAAATAAAGAAGCGAGTAGAAAACTTAATTTAGAAGACTTCTCTAATTCTTTATCCTATAAGCATTTTAGTAAACATACAATTTAAAGGGATAAATCCTATGCTAGTATCAATCTACAAAGTATTTAGAAATTAACATGTCTAATCCTAAATTCAATATAAACAACGATGAATTAAACTAAACCAAAGATACAATTATTAGATATTATAGCGATGATAAATGAGGAAATCAAAGACAAAAGAAGTAAATCAAATCATAATTCAAAAACATGCTTTAATTGAAAAGAAATACAAAAAAGGGCTTTTAATAAGCACTTTAAAATAATCTAACCTAAGGTCCTAGAGGTTGATGTAATTATTATCTAATTATCAAAACATAACAGAATTCAAAAAGCCAAAGAAATAAAACTGAAAACAGGTTAAAAAAAATAAACTAAGAATACTGAAGGTTGGATGGCAGTATGGAAAGAAGGTTCGAATGACAGTCCAAACACACAGTCCGAATGAGAGGCTAAATACAAACAAAAAATTAATAAAAACAGACCTAAATGATTTAATTATCAGCTGATTTTGTGCATATGAAAACAAGATGCATAAAAGACAGAATTTAAACCTAATTAATAATTTGAAATAATTAAAAAGATTTATAATACTAATCTATGCTTTGAAAAGGATATCTTCTTTTATAAAATAAAACAAATTGAAATATAAGTGAACTAATCTATATTTAAACAAAACTTAATGAAACTAATTCTAACTACAAATCAGACTTTAGACTAACTAAATTTTATCTATCTGCAAATATAACATTAAGCATTTAATTGAAAGGAAAACTGAAAACAAACTACACGTGATCGGTCATTTTAATTCTATAAACGAGAACTACATTAACAACACAGTGTGAATTATTCTAACTATGACAGATACATGTTACAGAGAACAGAGAAACAAATATAAATAAATTAAAAATAAAACTACTTATCTGTGAGGAAGAGATAACAAAAACTCATACGGAAATAGAAACCATGAATTGTCGAGGGGCCCTCTCAGCAATCATGGGTAATGCCTGGAGAATGCTTTCACACACAATCATAAACAACAAGGTGTAGAGCTTCTATTAAATAGAAGGAACATAGTTACAATCTTCTTCTCTCAAAACAGACTAACTATCTACCTAATGGATTGATCAATCGCCTATCTCTCTGCATGGAGGTGTTTATATACACACTGTTTTCAAGAGATTGAGCAAGTCGACCCTTTAGTGGTCGACTGCTCTTCTAAATTTAGTCAATCATAAAAAGGCAATAATTGTTCATAGGCCAGCGCATGAGCATCTCCCTTCTTTGGCGTAAGTTTGGTTGTCTTCAATGTGAACGTGGCATGCATGCTCCCTCTCCGACATGGTTGATGGCGGCATGTTGGGCAGCGAAGAATACACAGTAGCGAGTCTCTAGAGAAAGAGCTCCTTCTTCAATGTGAACAAATCTCCTTAGTGTGTGTGATGTGGCATGCAGCCCCTTCCTTAGCGCAACTGACGGTGTGGTGTTTGATCAAGGGTAGCGTGAGGGTGATCTTCTAGAATGCAGGTCGTTCATCGTTTTAAATGCGCAGACTGGTGGCAAGCAAGAGTAGCGTGAGGGCGATCTTCCAGAACACAGGTCATTCATCGTTTCAAATGAGCAGACTGATGGCGATTTTGGAAGAGGCCATGAATGATTCTAGAATAAGAGTGCACCTTCTTTAAATGCATGGGCAGTGAGTAGCTTGGTATTGGGTGAAATCAACATACCGACGATCCATTTAAACTGCTGATCATGTTATCATCTGGGCATGTGGTCAACAAAATGGTTTGCGGATTGCTTCAATGTTTAATTCCTGATATTGGATGTTAACAGTGCGCAGCCTGATTAGAAAGTTGGACGGGAAGCTGGACAACGATCTACGTGATGAGCTGGACACCGATTGCGCAGATCGGGCTGAATGGTAAGTTGAATGCGTTTTGTGTATAAATTCGCCCAATCATACTACATAACCTGCAAGCAAATACGCATATTAATTAATATATCAAATATGCTTTAAATAATAGAAATTTAAGTCAATAAAGTTGTAAAAATAATGTTAATAACCAGAGTTGCATAAACATCAAATTCGTTCTTACCTCATGCTAAATAATGATCTGCATGAAATAAAATACATCAAAGATAATAAAATATGCATTTAAATGTGTTATTTTAATGCCAAAAATGATAACAAAATGAGACTCAACACTATCATAAGAACACAATTCTTACTTGCATTTATTAACCTCTTCATTTGAATTACAGAAACTAAAGAAAGATTAGTTTTCATTCCGATGTGCACAAATGATATATTCAACACCATCTTTAGTGAGATGATATCTGTTATCTTCCCTATAAAAGATAGCCTTCCTATCATACATAGATGGACTACCCAACACAATACCACAGATATCCAATGGAACCACATCTAGATCTACCTCATCAAAAAATCCAAAAGTCATGGAAAACCTAAGTCTACACTGTTTTGTGACTTGTAATTGTGATTATCACATACCCATCCAAGTGGATATGGTTTAGGATGTAACTTAGTTTCCAACTAGAATTTCTTAACAATTTCTTTTGAAATGAGGTTTGCTTGTGATCCACTATAAAAAATAGTATCAATTTTTGTATGTTTGGAGATTACTCTAATATGAAATAACTAAATAAATCACTCTTCTTTCTTATATCAATGACATGTTCATTTCTTGAAACATAACAAGAAGGAATTTTACCTTGAATGCTTGTAGCAACCACCTTAGTTTCATCCCCAGAATCTAATCCTAAATCATGTTGGATTGTTGTTGCAGTAGTATTTTTGTATTCTTTATTCCGAAACTTCTCAGGCTTGAGCTTTGGATGAAGTTTCCAACATTTGGAAGAATCATGACATTTCTTCTGACAATGAGTACATGTAGGTTTATCTTCTTCCTTCTTCATAGTATTTGTGTGCTTACCTTTTCCCTTACCTCTAAACTTGTTTCCATTTGGTTTGAAAGGTTTATGGGAAAAGTTCTCTTTGGTATTCTTCCCCTTTGTCTCGATGTGAGTTGCTTGAACACATACCTCATCAAGGTTAGTTGTATTAAACATTAATATCATATGCCATAAATAACTATGCAATCCTCCTATATACTTGAGAAGAGTTTCATGGGTGTAGAGAGGTATACCAAGTACCAATGCCATTTTTCGGAATTCTTGTGGGTAATCTTGCACACTTTGTCCCTTTCCTTGACTCAGATTTTGCTAGTCCATCATAGCTTGTTGCATGTACCCTAATGGATAAAACTATTTTCTTAATGCTGATGTGAACTCATACCAAGAGGAGATGGTTTTACCTTTTGTGGAAAGATCCTCTTGAGGTCTTCTCTCCCACCAGATGAGAGAAGTCACTCCAAGTCAGAGAGAAACCAACTGCATTTTAATGTTATCTTTAGTAAACTTTAGAATCCTACAATAAAATTCAATTTGACAGATCCAATTGTTCAATTCCTCAACACTAAGCTCGCCATTATATATAGGTAATTCAAACTTAATATCTAGCTTTTTTTTTGTATTTCAAATGGAGAAGGAATAGAACCATTAAGATAAGACGGAGAAGATGGTGTACTTTTAGGAGGTTCCTCACCACCTCCTTCTTTTTTACCTTCAGCGTGAGATGGAACTCCTCATTCACCTTTCTTTCGATCTTGATAGAGCTCCTCTACCATCGTTTGCATTCTCATGAAAGCTTTCAAAACCCCCCCTTCATATGGGATAAAAGAAGATTCTTCTCCTTTTGGTGAAGACATTTTCCCTTTTCTTGAACTAATCTCTGGATCAAAACATTCAAGCTCTCCTTCATCACGTTGTAGACGAGATCTTGTCAATATAAACTCATAATGCAATGTTTATTAAGCTCTGATACCAAACTTGATCTGAAATTTCAGGATATTTTTTTAACCAAAAATTGCACGCGGAATTTATATGTTAAATACTCATAAAAAAGCTTTAAAATTTAAATTTAAATTCTTAAATGTCCACACATAAGCAAATAAACAAATATAAAACCATGAAAATGATAGACAAGAACTGAGAACAGAGTTCACCCCTCCTAGGCTACGTCTCCGGGCCACTTCCAATGGGAAGGTCGATCTTATTAAATCTTCAAAGCTTGCAATAATGGGTTTTTGGAATCACTTCTATTTTCTGTCAATAAACAGCAAAAACATACAGCACCACTGCAATCCTCTTAAAATTTTGACAAAAATGAGTATAAAATTGACCAAGTTTGCTTGAGGCCTTCTCTAGCACGCAAACCGAGACAACCTCTTCTTGCACTATACTAATATGTAAAGACTGTACTTTTCCTTCCTTGGGAACTATGCACATAAATGTTTGTATGGACCTTGGGAACTATTCTCTTAACCTCCTAGGGATCTATGCCAAATGCATGATGTGGTGCTCTCTGCATTGTGGCTTCTCTCTCGAATACTGTGTAAACAAAACTTGTTTTCGTGGTTCAAAACTCGTGGTTTAAATAGGAAATAATGGTGGTTTTGGGGCCCAGGACAGAGGGCCATGCTCCCTTTTGGACCCCCTCCCAGCTCCACTTGCAAACTCTCAAAAGAAATCCATCGAAAGAAACCTAACAAATGGGATTTAGTGTGGTGGTAAAACCGTTGGAATCTTAGGGAAGATGTCTCGGGGTCAAACCCATGGGCCTCTCCCATTTCCCCGTATAATATTGTGACACTATATTATGGCAATTTTTGGAAGAGTATTAACTTGGCATTTGGCGGATTTGTTAGCAGCTATGATGGCAATCCACTTGGTTATCGTGGCAATGAGATATGGTTTGAACTATGGATAAGATTTAACATAACATATGGTTCCCATGGGTGGGTCTCGGTGTTGAAAACGGGTCAATAGATAAGCCGCCCCCCACACCCCCCCCCCCCCCCCCCCCCCCCCCCCCCTGCTTCCCCTTTTTCAAAACTAATGTTGACTCAAGTTTAAATAAAACCTCACTCCTATAGTCTACAAGGAACATTGGTGGGAGCTTGGCTAGGGGAACTTCGTGAATACTTTGGGTTATATGGAGTAATATGGAGGTCTAGGGTTCAATTCCCATAGACTCCAACCAAATTTTTAATAAACCATTACATTAACATTTTTCCCACATACTCATTTTTTTGTCGTTTTTGAACCTTTTTGCCGAAATTTCAAACATTGATAACTTCTACATCCAGAAGTTGTTTTGCGCGAAACGAGCATTAACAGAAACTTGTTGATGAGCTCTTTACCCTGGTAAGATCGATTTTGTTGTTTGAATACTTATTCATTGATTTAGAAATATAATAACCTACTGGATCAAAACCTAAAGTTAGGCTTCCATAAATGTTGACCTCAGGGGACCTCCTATAACAAAAAGTTAATCTCAAGAACTTAGAAATCCCCAAAGGACAACGAGAGTTGAGCGCAACAAAAAAACCCTAGAAGATGCAATGAATTTTATTTCTTCCATAGTTATTCTATAGTTGAAAACCTATTTTATTAAACTGAATTTTTTTAATTTTCATTAGTGACAGGTAGCTAACGCCATTCTAGATTTTCCCTTCTTGAGACCCGGCGGCGGGCCGACGTCAACACCTTCTTTGTGCAAAATTCCTTTGTTGCAATCGATGCAAGTGTGGCAAGATGCATGTTGAAAGCGTGGTAAGATGCATGGTTTCTTTGTTGTGATGTGACCAAGTTCTAGAGCTTCTCCACCTACAGTAACAAAGGACAACCCTAGGGGAAATATTCAACAACTTTAACATGATTACAGATTGTTTATTAAAATATTATATCTAAGTCATTATGCCAATACCGGTCAGTCCTCGAGTTATGTCAATTGGTAGAAGCTTTTATGAAGGTCTCAAGTCTTAGGTTGACACGTGTTCAAGTGATGGCCAAATGGGCCTCAATTGTTGTGATAGATTGAACTCTAAAGCATTCCATGCAAATGTTATGGCATTTTCAATGAATGTGAAGTGATGGTTTGGATTTGGAATGGTTTCGCTTTGAAAGTGACGGTATTAAACCCTTCACTTACTATATATTTATGTAGAATGGATTATGAGAATGATTCGTTGAACCTTTATTTCTCATTTGGTCACGAGAATTGTTGAATATTTTTCTTGTTTGCACACTCTGATGCATTGCAGGTGCCAAATTATTTGATCGAATGGAATTTTATGGAGCATGCGCTTCCTATCTGACCTTCTGCTCTGTGTAAAGACTCTTTCAAAGAGTAACTCGGTTCCAAAAGGTAACAAATCAAATTCTTATAAGAAATATTCCTTGTATTTGCAATGTTTCGGTGGCAGTTTTCAATTTGTTAAAATTCATAGTTGTTTGTTAAAAATATATATTGTATATCTACAGGGCATGAAGGGAACCAACTTTTATTCTTAGTAACCTCCAAGAACTCTTGGCATCTACTCATAAAGAAAAAGATGAATCAAGAAAGAAGATGTTAAAACTTGAACAACAACACACTCTTGCAAAATAGTCCATGCAAACCATCACACAACAACACAACATTCCCTAGATACCAATCCCAGTGGCGTGATAGGGAGCTAGTCGGTGTGGACCTTGTTGTGAAAAATTCCTCTTCTCACCAAAAAGTTCAAAGAGCACTGGCAGGATCTCAATATAGTGATAATAAAAATTCCAAAATAGTGCTACCTTTCTCCTAGGATGTTATCAGCATTTAAAAACTGTTGGCTTAGACCCACTTGATAAAATGAAATGTAAAAGGGAAATTGAGGGTTTTGTGGGTCAATAAAATAAAAGAGGTGGCCCGTAGGTATAGGCGTAGAGTCGTTTCTCATAACTTGGAAAGTGATGGAATTCATGTGTATTTTTATTTGAAATCTTAGCCCATAGTTGATTTTGTCTATTTTGGGGAAACAAAAGTGTTGTAATTTTACAAATATGAAATCATGTTCTCTATGAGATTGAACTGAGTAATACATCATTTATTTAACATTTTCCTATAATATTACCACATAAGAATATCACGAAACAATATTACAGAGATAAAAGATTAATAAGAAAGATGATAGGAATCGTACATATTCGAAACTAAAAATTTATGAAAGCATAATGTATATACTACTGTGTGTAACAATATTTCTCTCTAAATCATTGAACCACTATTGCTTCCTCTCCAATGAACTGCATTGTTCAGAATCCTTCTAGCTTCTTTCATGAGCTCCATTCTTATGTGAAATTATTCCTCGTACTTCTGCTTGGATGGCAGTTTTCAATTTGTTAAAAAATGAAGTTGCTTGTTAAAAATCTATAGTGTATGTCTACATGACATGGAAGAAGTGAAGCAACTTTTATCCCATGCAACTTTGTGACCTCCAAGAACTCTTGATAGATACTCGTAGAGAACAAGATGGAGCCAGAGAGAACACGTTGAAACTGGAGCACAGTCTAGCAAAATACTCCATGCAAACCGACAAGGAATTGGCTAGTGCAGACCTTATCGTGAAATGCTCCTATTTTCACCAAAACGTTCAAAGGGTAGCAACAAGAGTTCAATAAATAAATCATAAAAATTCCATATTTATTTCTTAATTTATAAGAATGTTTACTAGACTAAAGATTAAATAATTTAGGAATAAAAATATATAAGAATAAATATTTAATTAATTAACTAAATTATTAAATTTAAAACAAGATATAGTTAATTATTAATTCTTATATAGATTCATTCAATTTATAGTTATATTTAATTCTTTGTACTTTAGTTTAATTCTTGTAGATATAGATGTTGATGATTCAATGATCAACATTGCTAATAGTTTTTGTTTTAAGATGAGCGCTGTAGAAAGAAAATTAGTACAAATGCATAGATAATTTTGACGAAAAAAGAAATGAAAATAATTGTTTAAATCTTTTGTTACTTGATAAATGAGGAAGGCGTTATAGCTATAAGGTATTCAACACCTATGTGCCAAAACATCATTGAACACCCATATTGATGTACCTTTCTATTGCCTTATATTTACTACACTAATTAAAATCAATGAATAAGTATTTCATGGCATGATATTTATTTAGTGCCTTCAAGGTCTAAAATTAGGAAATCTTGGATTAACAAACAGGGGGTTGCTAAAGCGGAAGGATATGTTTTAGAGCCCATGTATGGTAGATGGATACGCTCTCCTTAAAGTTGGATGCCTATAAGCTAAATAGGCCATGTGTAGCAGTAACACCCTAGCCAACTTTGCTAATAAATAGATATATTATAAAGTAATTTATATTGGTTTGATGGTTTCAGAAATATAGGTTTTTCTTGTTCTGTTTCATTGTCGATATCTTTGACAATCTTGCATTGCCTTGCATCTCCATTTCACATACTACTTGTTAATGTTCTCATGTTGTTGTTCAATGTCATTGCGATTGTGCTTAGCTTCAACATGTGTGTGAGGTGCTTAATGAACTAAGTGCTTAATGAACTAAAGCACAACAAAACTCAAGTCTTTAAGGATAGCCTTCAAAGGTTTTTTTATCACGTTAGTGGATATCATGGGACATACTCTTCTATAGAGTAGATTTGAATGATATTAAAGCGATTAAATACTCGAAAGTTGAATATTACATTTAACATTACATAGTTAAATATTATTTAATAAACTTTCAAGTCTTTACTTCCCTTTTTTTTTATAATTAAAGAAACACATTGTAATTTTGATACACAAGAAAGAATTATTCGACACGACTTTCCAGGATGTAAATCATATGTGAGTAAAGACTAACCTTTCGTTAAAGAAGGATTCTTTGTTTATAGTCAATTATGTCAATAATTGAATGTGGTTGTTGTTATGTATGGTTTGTTGTTTATAGTCCATTAGATCAACACGATCAATAGGTAGCGGAGTAAACTTTTTATCCGACCATTTGTACCGATCAGACGACCAACAATGCGTGATGTGAAAGCTCACGCGAGCCAGGTCGTCCGATCAGTGCAAATGGTCGGGTAGAAAGTTTACTCCATAGGTAGTAGGTAAGTTGTTGGATGAAACAAAAAATGCTAGTTATCGGAATTAAACAGATTTAAACAGATGGAGCCCAATCCATCCCTTGCCCCTATAGTGGGTCTCCAAAGAATGATGGGATGTTTTAACTCTTATAAAGACTAAGGTATGAATATGTGGATCTATTGCTTCGTGGTTATGTAGGCATGCGCAAATGTGCTTTGTTTAAATTGAAGTGAAACCCTCTTATTTGTGGATATGCTACATGCACTATTTTATGGTGCATATGCTATATGCACTATTTTATGGAATTTAAAGAGCTAATTAATTTTATGTGAGCTTTTCAATTTAAGCTTAAACTATTAGTTTTGGTTTTCAAAAATCGAGGTTGGTTTATTTCATGTTATGTTATATTTGTTTGAATTATGACAAGCATAGTTGAAGATTCAGATTTTAATACTTCATTGGATGTAGACATTTTTTTTAATTATGTTCTTTACAATTTTTTGGTTTGTACATTTTCTTTGTTTCTCCACACTATTTATATTGAATTTTGTAGGGGAATCTTTTAAAACACATCATAATACTAAAATTACTAAACTCTTGGAGCAAATCCATTCAAATTTGTAGTGTTTTTAGTTCTTTGAGAAACAAAATGTTTTAACCTTAAACAATCTGCACTCAAACCTTAAACAATATGCACTCAAATTTAGTACATTTTCAATGTCAACTTAGTAATAAGCAACTTGTTTGTAAATTATTTTGTCCTTTTTATAGGGTTCTGGCTTTGGTTGAAATCAACTCTATTTCATTTCAATTTACCTAGTCAAATTAACCAAATGTATCTATCTTCTTGTTTCTATAAAAATGGCTATTCGCAACCGTAAGGAAATTTCCACCTAGTAGCTCTTGTTCTTTATATAATCAACTAATATTTAATCATATTTATACATGCATGGCCATTTTCTACTTATCATGAATTTCTTGCTCAATATATTGCCCATTTAAGTGGACAACAATTTTTTTTTATTTTTAGTATAATTCCTCAATGACAAATGAGGTGAAAAATGTAATGGGATTATTACATGATAAACATGTTGTTTTCTAAAAATGTTATGACTATCATATGGTAAAAACTTTGGTTTGTAAAAATGTTATGGGATTATTATAAGGTAGAAACATTGTTTTTTAGAAAAAGAAATATATGTGAAGTTTGAATTAATTTTTATAATTGAAGCAGGATTTAGATTTATTTTCAATATTCATTTAGGTGGATAATTTTTTTCCAAAAATATAAAAATTGATAATATTTAAGGTTATTGGTATAATTTGTGTTAATACAATTTCAAAACTCCAATGTCTCGCAATATTTTTATATGTAAACAAAATTTAGTCACCTAAAATAATGCATTGGTAGTCTACACTGAGGAAAACTTCTACCTCTTCCAAATACAACTAAGTCATGGGCCATTAACTAGTTTTTTTTATGAGTTAAGTAATATTAAGTAGACCACCAAAAAAACAAAAAATGATATTTAAAGTAAGATACTATCTTTTATGATCATTATTAAATATACATATGATGAGATCATATATTTAGAAGTAACAACTAACCTTAACTCCATACCTAAAACCAAATTTTATATTTTCAATTATAATTTAACACATTATAACATTTAAATCAACTCATTTATACACAATGCCTCATAATAATCTTACTTTATATATATTATTTATGGACAACTTATTTATACAAATTGATAATCTTTATTTATATGTATTATTTATGGACAAATTATTTATACATATTGCTTGAACTAATTCATGTGTGTTTTACATTAGGGTATTAAGGTAAGTTATGAGATTAACTCCTCTCTTCCTCACTAAGAAAGTGGGTTTCCTTGGGATCATCTTGTGGGTGGTTGTGGTGGTTGGTTGTGGTTGTTCCTATGGATCAAATCCCATGACCAAATGTACATGACACATACATGAGTGTCAGAGTTTCAATCATGAATAAAAAAAATGGATTTCCGTCTCTCCCTCTATTAAAGCGAATCACCCCTCTATGCTAAAGTGGGTAACTCTTATTTGGATTAGGATACGTTGTGTAGGACACCATCTCTCCCTTTACCTCTATAAAGTAGGTGGGTGTAAGGACGTAATGAGGACATTAAAGAGGGCATCTCTCTCTTTAATTAGGGTATGTTACGTGGTCAGTTATGTTAAAGCAAAAGTGGGTGGGTGTATGTAGTTGTTGGGATTTAACCCCCTTTGTATTAAAGTTGGTAACTTTTTTTCTCATTAGGATATTTCACCGGTATTACCTTATAACTTGTGGGAATTACGTCATGGGTAGTCTTTTCTCTTTATATTAAAATATTATTTATTTTATATTAATTTGAATGTGTATGCTATCGGAATTAATTTATATGGAATTTTTTTCTATATTAAAGTGGGGAGTTGTTTAAACGCTTTATGTTTTGGATTTTTGTTATTTTTATTAGAATATAGAGATATAATTTTTGGTCAAATGAGCATTTTACATTGTTCAATTTCAATTTTTAATGCATAAATAAATTAACATTCTCAAATGCTTATAAGCCACTCATATTATACAGTTCCAATAACTTATATATGTTATTCCAACACTTTTAACCAATTTCAAACAAAAATAACCCCAAAAAAACTAAAAAAATTATGAAAATCATAAAACCTTTAAATAATAATTTAAAGTGATTATAAAACATTATAAAAATTACCCTTAATCATTTAGTAAATATTTAAATCTCTTTTTCTTTAATTATTTGATGTAGAAGTGAAAACTTACCTTGGATACTAGCAATTTATGTTTATGTAGCAAGCACTCATACAAGCAGAATTAAAGATACAATATGAGTAATACTTGTTTTTTTTAGTTTTCAAGGTGAAAAAAAATAACTTTATTAATAAAAAAAAGTGTGTGACTGTACATTCAAAAAAGAGATAACAGAGTCTTTTTCTCTTTCCTTGTCCAAAACAGACCATATGCTGAAATCCAAAAAAACTGGTTCTAAACCTATATTCCATTGAAACTAGCCAAAACCTATTGTTTCTGATAAATAAACATATCTCAAGTAATATGTATACCCTCCCTCAAACCTATATTATCCGCTCAGATATACGTGAAGAAAAATAAAAACAAAACCACATTAAAAGATATTCAACAACTCTTTTTATAAGAGAGATCCAGATGACCGCGCCTCATAAAAGAGATGTCCATCCATATCATCGATTCCCTTCTTTGAGAGAGCATTCGCGATGGTGTTGTGTTCCCAATAGATATGATAAAAAGATACGCCAAGCAAACTCTTGATAAGGATTCTCACCCTATCCAACCAGTGGGACAGTGTAAGAGGAAGTAAAGAGCTCTCTTTCAATGCCTAGTTAATTAAAACATGTGAGTCTCCCACAATGAGTATCTGACTCCAAACCAAAATTCTTGGCTAATAAGAGAATACCAAGCAGTCCCAAAAGTTCTTCCCGAGTATTTGAACCAGTTCCTGCCCACAACCATCTCTTTATCTCCACCAAATGGTTTAGATTTAAATGCATCCCTACCCTGCACTTTCCCATCAGCTCGGCGCCATCAAAGTAACCCACAGCCGAGACTGCGTTTATGGTTGGTATCATGAAGGATGGAAGTACTTTTGGCACTTTCTTTAGCCTCCATTCTAAAAAGGCACCAACGATTTAGTAATAATCTTATGCGGAATCCATTCATGACCATCAAACAATCTCCTGTTATGGGCCTTCCACCATTCCCACATAAGAAATAATGGTAGAGCACAGTGATGTCTCTTTGCTGATACCCACTCACAAAGGACTTTGGTAAGTGGAAGCCCCTCCCAGGCAGTAGCAAAACATAAATCCCCCAAAAGTAAAAAAAATGCTAGATATATTGGATAGATATATTTGATAAACTTATGATATGTATTGTATAATATATGTGGTTTTATGTATTCTATAAGAAATAAGAAAAAAGAAAAAGACTAAGTTAAAAGGTTTCAAAATTAATGAACAATCTGATTTTGGAATTAATGAACAATATGATTTCGGATTTAATATAAATTTGAGTTATGAATTTAATCTAAATTCAAGTTGTGAGTTTTTTTCGAGGAAGAAAAACAAGTAATTATATATAATGCATTATGTAAAAGTCAAAACATTATTTGGATTAATAATATTTTAAATATCTCTCTATTAAAATGGGTATTGCAATGTACTATTGGGATCTTAAAAATGATATCTCATTATATTTAAAACAAAAGTATATATTAAGAAAATAGTGATGGCATTATAACTATTTGACTTTATATGTGAAGAGATGTCATTGTATCCATTTAAATATTTACATTTTAATATTAATTTATTGAAGTCAGTATCATATTAACCAAAAACTCATACCTAATTTAGCTATCGTATTAATATAAAAACTCGTACTTTAAAACCAACTTTTAGATTAGGAGCAATAAAAATATATGAGTTATATATTTATTGTTATTCAATATTATATTCATTCATTTTGTTAATAAATTTTAAATATTAATTGCATAACAAAAATGTTGGGATTGTTATTTGACCCATCGATAGGTAGTGTTCAATTGTAATTGATATGCTTTGACTCACTATTAGTTTAGCGTTGACTAATTTAATTTTGTAATTTAACCTAATTCTTATCTTGGACAATGAAAATATTATTTTTCTTGAATTTTGAATATTCAATTATCTAGTATGTGATTCGCTAATGCAAGTGAAGCCTTATTGCAAAGTCGACGACGAGGTTATTGGGAATGGGGAATTTCTTTAATTGATTCAATCTTTGTCACAGTCCACGTGTTGGATGGACTAGGTCTCCACCGTCACTGCCTCAGTATCCACCACCTTGCATTGAATTATAATCTATGTTGACGCCAGCACCACCACCTATATTCAGGATGGAAGACAACACCACCACCACCTATATTCAAGATGGAAGATAGCGCATATGCTTAGGCATCAAACTTGGGCTCCTGCAATGCTCAGTTCCCACACAGAGCATTCAATGAACCGCACCGCCTTTCGCTCAATTCGGTGCATCTATTTGTGACACCAAAATTTTACAATGCATATTTGTTACAATGCATCTTACATATGGAATAAACGTGCACCTCACTACCTCAAGTCCACCGCCATTGACAAAGCATAAGTGTTGGGTTATTTCCAGAAATTAATCAGTAGTTGAAGCAAATCAGAGTCATACTGAAATTGTTGTTGTAGTGACCATGAGAAACCTGAACTAGTTTGGGATCTTACCTTGCATAGATGGAGATAAAATGCATCATATCTACTGGGACATCAGTATTTACTGTGGCATTAGAACATTTGCAGGTCAATTATTTATTCAATTAATCAGATAGAACATTGTTATTCTGGGAATTATAACACTATTTTTCAAGAGATGCTATCAATTTAAATTCACTTACAGTAATTGATGAGACCAAGGTCCTCATATTCTGGAGTGATGACTCACCTTTGTATGCTCATAGAACTTGCAATTGGGTATGATTCCATTTGCTAACCCATGTATCGAACTCCATTGTGGTGGATAATTCACAAATTAACCCATACCTTTAATTGAAGCGGGTGGAGCAAGCAATATTTGACCATCTTCCCAATGCTGATGAGCTTTGTCCGGTTCGACGGGGATACTTCCAAGCAACCATATGGGAACCTAATACCAAAGGATGTGTGCATAGGCGAGCATCAACAACTAGCTTTGGAGGCTTCCAGGCGGGGGATAATGATACTAAATAATAATGGTTCATTGCCAATAGCTTCCAAGGAAGTTCCCTCCTTGGTTTTGATTGGCCCCAATGCACATGTCACCAAAGCAATGATTGGAAACTATGATGGTATGCATTTATTTGATGTTGATTAATTGTTTGAAGCTTGAAAGCATTAGATTTTAGTATTTTTCAAATATCCTTTTGGCTACAAAATCCATCTTTTATTATTGTTGGAAGGTACTCCGTGCAAATACATGACCCCCTTCCAGGGCCTTTTAGCATACACTAAAATCGTCTACGCACTTGGCTATGTTGACGTTTTATGCAATGGAAGCAATCTGTTAAGTGGGATGGTCGAGACAACTGGAAATGAAGATGCAAGGGTGTTGATGGTAGGAGGAGACCAACATTTGGAGGCATAAAGTTGAGACAAAATGAATTTGTTGTTTCCCAGCAACAACAACTCATACCCCAAGTTTTCGCACCATCCACGTTCCATGGGAGTAGCGCTCAGGGATAGATCCACACGTCGAGAAAAACAAAGAAGTGTCCCAAATGCTCAATAGAGAGAAAATACATAGTTGATAGAACGAGGCTTGAAAACAAAGAGAGAAAGGGCGTTCATACAAGCCGATGTGTTGTGTTAGGATTATTAATCCTCCCTTGTCCAATTTGGTCATATGTCTAAATCAGGAATCATGTCTAAATCGGGAGTCCATCCAGTCTATTTTTATTCACTAGCACCATTGGGTCCACTTGGCCTAATTGGGGCACATGTTCTAGTTACTAAAGTGCGGGGAACACTAATTGAGGCCTACTGCCACTGATTGCACTTGCATGCATCAGTTTAGGAGCCTCCTAGATCAATCCCTGCAATTTAGGAGCCATTGGGAGTGTCGATACCAAACAAAGTCAGTTGAGTTGAGTTGGTGACTAGTCAATCTCAGTTAGGAGTCAGTTACATTCAATTCTAGTCCTTTACATTCAGTTAGCGCTAGGTTTGCATCGTTGCATGCAGGAGAGCGCATTCCTCACCTACCACAGTCAGTTAGGCTTGGTTAAACTGAATTAGACACTTGAGTTGTGATTTAGAACTCTGATGAACTCCGATAATGATTTAGACCAGGCCAGTTAAATATTCAGTCCTTCGATAATGATTTAGACAAGGTTAGTTAACCATTCAGTCAAGTAGAGTCTAATCAATTCTAATTTCCTCACATGGATGCGAATTGCTTGTGGCTATTTAGCCATTTTACTTCATTGCAATTATTATCTAATTACTTTTGATTAATGAAAGCATTCATAGTTGCAAGCCATTTGTGCACTGTTTCATTCTTCAATTACTGAATAACTTGTGTGATCTATTTTGTGAGTTGTGTGTTGATCCATAGATCTATGTGCTCAATTTAATATGGTATCAGATTGTCGGTAGGATAGGGCACTTCTCCTACTATTGATCCATACTTGGATCATTTTTTTGAGCAAAATTTCTCCTTCCAGTACTACACCAAAAGCAGAGAATTTACCACTTAATATCCCAAGTTAAGGAATTGTTGATCAAGCTTGCTTGATCAACTATGCTGGGTGTGAAGGAAATTCCAAAAGTGCAGACTCTCGACCTTATTTTGTCTGTTTGATTGTGTGATTTATAGGTTTATCATTCCTCTTCATTGCATTCGCCACAAGTAGCTCAGTCTCCTTCATAGCATTCGCTACAGCAGCTCAGTCTTCTCTACTGCATTCCAGATGGCCCCTCCGATGGAGCTCCTCACTCCTTTCAACTATCACCAGTGGAAGGAGGACATGGAGATGTAGCTACGCTCCAAAAGACTCTTTAGACTCACAATGGAAGTAGAAAAAGAGCCAATTCATTATGTTGACAAAGAAAAGTATTGGGACGGGCTTGATGAAGCCTACGGATGCTTGTGCCTCTCAATCTCTCGAGATCTTCTCTTCCATATCAATGGATTGAAGACTCCCAAGGAGGTTTGGGATAAGCTTGCCTACTTAATTGACAAGAAGGATGATCTGAGGGTCTATCAGTTGGAGAATGAGCTGGTCTCTCTCCATTCATCCAATTTCGAAACACTCAATGAATTCTTCATGAAATTCAAGAATCTAGTGTTCCAATTGAAGCTGTGCAAGGTAGAGAAGGAGGATGGTCAACTCTACATCCTTGCCATTCTCTCCAAGCTTGGTGCAGACTATTCAGTCTTTGTATCAACATTTCATTCTGTGAATCTCTCTACTCCAAATTGGAAGATTCCTACTCTTGACTCTTTCATTGAATCTCTTACTCATGAGCATGACAAATTGATCAAAATGGGGATCATTCGATCTTCTAGAGATCAAGCACTTGTTGCAGGAGGACCTAAGGTAGCGAATGACAAAGGGAAGAAAAAGGACGAGTCCCCTATAGAGAAAGAGCAGTCAAAAGAGCCTTCATGTTTGAAGAGAAACAAAAAGAATGGAAAAGGAAAGACACTTTGTTCTTACTGTGGAAGGGGCTTTCATCCAGAAAGCACATGTATGAGAAGAAAAATAGATGAGATGGCTCTTCTTCTGAAGAAGCATAACATTATTGTACCTGCTAGTGCAAAGAATGCTGACCAGAAGGAAGAAACTGAAGAATATGAAGAGACATGCCATGCATTGAAGGCTAGATGCTCCATAGCACATGCCTTCCTCATTAATTCTGGAGCTTCCAATCATATGGTTGCATCCAGAGAATCATTCTCTTCCTTGCAGTTTTTTGATGGTCCTAGTATTTAGATGGGAAATAGTAGTAAAGTTCAAGCCAAAGGGAAGGGCTCTATCAAGCTTGAACATGGAAAGTTCAAATATGTGCTTTATGTTCCCTCCCTAGCTGCAAACTTGTTATCTGTATACCAAATGACTCATACTGGCTCTCCAAAGCAAGTCATATTTAGTCCTGACTCAGTGGAGATCACGTATATCTCTACTAGAAACATCATAGCGAAGGGTGCAGGAAATCATGCCTCCAAGGAATATGAGTTCTCACACTTCATGCCATTTTCAAAACCAATGCACTCTCAGCAGCCACTTGCCAAGGAAGGTAAAAACATTTCATCTACATCTTTTGCAGTTTCCATTAGTATTGCAAATCTAGCTATATCAGTTTATGATATTGAGATTCGGGGTGATTCAGATCCAGATCCAATCCCTCCTTCCAAATTGGAAGCTAGGAAGATGATTGGAAATCAATCTGACACTCAGAAGGGAAAGACCCGTGCGCTATGTCATGCAATCTTACCTCCTTCAGAGAGATGCAATAGACTCCCTGCAAGATGCTACATGGCACGGGCTCAATCTCACTACATTCAGAAGAATAGAGCTAATCATACACCTCTTCATCCAGCAAGAGACAAAGGTTACATTCCTCCTTCCTTCCATCATCATTTTGCGAGGAGATGGAGAAGTCTACATGCCAGGCCCCAGGATACCTATGAACAGAACATTATGCATGTTGCTCGTCTACATCACAGAGATTGCAGAAACACATTTTCAAGGTTTTCAAACTTGAATCCTGATTCTATTTGCTTAGTTAGAGGGGGGACTTTTTTCCCATGTGATTTTTTCCCCAGATCCTTGTATTGAGCAGTTACTTTACTTTACTTGATGTAATGGGTGACCTATGGTCTTAGTTACTAGGGCCCATAGATTGTCCAAGTTAACATTCATGGGGAGTGTTATGATTATTAATCCTCCCTTGTCCAACTTGGTCATATGTCTAAATCAGGAGTCCATCTAGACTATTTTTAGTCACTATCACCATTGGGTCCACTTGGCCTAATTGGGGCACATGTTCTAGTTACTAAAGTGTGGGGAACATTAATTGATGCCTATTGCCACTGATTGCACTTGCATGCATCAGTTTAGGATCCTCCTAGATCACTCCCTACAATTTAGGAGCCACTGGGAGTGTCGATACCAGCCAAGGTCAGTCAGTTACATTTAGTTCTAGTCCTCTACATTCAGTTAGCGCTAGGTTTACATGGTTGCATGCAGGAGAGACAGATTCCTCACCTACCACAGTCAATTAGGCTTAGTTAAACTGAATTAGACACTTGAGTTGTGATTTAGAACTCCAATGAACTCCGATAATGATTTAGACCAGGTCAGATAACTATTCAGTCCTCTGATAATGATTTAGACAAGGTCATGTTGCAGCTGCAACAATTTCCCAAAATTCTAAAATTTTTTAGGACCCTCCTTTGCTTGAGTCAGTTGGGTTTTCTTCTTGAGATTGGTCTAAGAACTTTCAGAAAGACTTTGCTTATGCTTGGATTGAGCTACCCATTGTTTTGATTCCTCCTATGATGCCTTAAGTAATCCACTTTTTGATCAAGTTCTATCGCTGCCCTTAAGCGCATTTGAAAACAGGCTGGAATCGGAAGATGATTTGTTTTGATTTTCCACCGTTGCGAGTGGATCTTAGCTTTGGTCTTCCGTAGTTGCGGATGGTTTTGTTTTGCGGAAAGAAAAACTTTTCGACTTCCGACCCACTGGGTTTTCAAGTCAGACGCTTTTTTGTTTGGCATCAGAAGCTTTTATGATTTTTTCTTCCACCGTTAAGGATGGGTTTTCGATTTGTGACTTTCGGTTTTCTCCCGATTCGAGTGTTTTTTCGACTACTTTTCAGTTTTGAGTCAGAACCTTTTATCATGTCAGTTTTCCCCGTTGCGGAAAGATTCAAATTCTTACCTCTCCAATCTAAAAGTTTTCCGACTCCAACTTAGGACCCGCCGTTGCGGGCGGGGGTATGCTTTAAAGTTCCGACGTTGCGGGTGGGAAAAGTGCTAGCCCTTCCGACATAAAGTCGTTTTGTTTCCGATTCGAGCTTCACGGATGGATTTTTCTTATGACTCTCCGCCGTTGCGGAAGAGTTTGCGCTGTCACCTTCCAATTGGTTTTACCTCCGACGTCCGATCGTTAGTTTTTTCCCGCCTTACCTATTACTGCGAATGGATTTAGGTTATGGCATGCCGCCATTGGGGAAGGATTTACGTTTCACCTTCCGATCCAGAATAGGCTCCCGTCCGATATGTTACGCGTCACATGTGTGGACCATTTCTATATATGCGGGGAGGAAGGTTATTATTCTATTGTTATTTTTTCTAACTGCCGTGCCCGTCGTTGTGGTGCTGTCGTGCTCGCCCGGTCCCTCGTTGCGGTACATTCAGTACAGGTGTCTCCACCGCGAAGCCTGCCAAGCATCTCCACATCGGATACGTCCGTGCCAGGTAGGTTTTATGCGGTCAGTTTTGGTTGCAGTAGTTTGTTTTCCCCAGCTGTGTTCCTGTTCCGTTATTTTTTTGCGCCTATATAGGTGGGGGGGTTTTTAATCTTGACTGTTAGCATGGGTGTTTTGACCCGCAGAGTATTTTTTCTGCCCGCGGCCGTTGGTGTGCACCTTTGCGCATAGTGGGTGGGGGTTTGGTGTAGGCGGTCATTACACCGCCTGCACCAAGCTTCCCTGTGTGTGATGATGGGTCTGCAAGGGGAGGTTATGTGGTTTTTCTGTAAGCATTGGTTGGTTGCCCCTTTGTGTTGAGGTTTTCATATCATGCGCATCTTCGATCCCCAGCCATTTTACCTACGCGGTCCTGTGCAAACCATTTTAGTGCTCGGCTTCGAGCCCGGGTCGGGGGAGGAGGTTTATCACGACACGTAGTTATCTACCGTAGTATGCACAGGGGTTTGTTTTTTAAATGCGCCATAGAAGCTCACACTTTCGAATAGCAGGCGGTTCACTGTGCCATGCCACGCACTGTTGTTTGTGTTTTGAACCCGAGCCAGTGGGGGGAAGAGTGATGTATCCTCACATTTAGTCTGTTCACCATTAGAATGAGTGTGCAGTCCGTTGTAAGGTGCCGTTGTAAAAATCTCAGGGGTTTTGTCCCTTGACGGTCCCGCGCAGCGACGTGATAATGGTAACCATAGAGAACCATGTTTCGTTGTTTATTAATGTAGATTTATTGCCGTCTTGGATGTAATTGATAGAATTGTTTAAAATCATACGGCAGTGGTAGATTGCAGATTTTTACTGTATATAACTTGTTTTCCACTTCCCATTGGGTTTAATAATTTTATTAGCCAGTACATTTCAGTCCATACACACATAGTTTTAACAAATTGTTGTCATGATACACATAGAAGAAGTAAAACGATGCACACTGTCATATAAATGCATTCACCTTGAATTTCTCAATGTTACAATGTTATATATGACAGGAAGAAGTCGCATCCACCATGTCCAAGAGGCAGAAGAAGAAGGCCCCTGTGGTCGAAGAAGAGCCAGAAGTAGAGGTTGTCACGAAGACCGAATACATATATGAAGACACTCAATGTGTTTCTGGTGTTGAACCCGAGTACAAATGGGGTGAAATATATAGATTGATTTCCCGCAGGGAAGTTCCCGACATGGGCCTCGAAGAAGAGTCCATCTATGCTAACATAGAGAAATCTTCTCTCATGAAAGTTGCCACCAGGCCAGACCTGTTCCCATGCTCTGAGGTAATTGGCTAGATTCTACCCCAGGTAGATACAACCACGATGATTCTGGAAAATATTGACAGACAGGGCTATGCTGCATTTAGCCCTGGATATGTGGCATTGGCTTATCACCTGCCAGAAGACCAAGTATTCCTATCTGATGACTGGCTGAATAGCATCAGAATGGACCTGGTAGAGACTCTCAAGAGAATGCTATTGCAGGGAAAACATTACCGGTACAGACCGACAAGTGAATATGATACGGCGAGCTTGAGGACTCCCTACAGATTTATAGCTCTGATGCTTAATAGGGTCTTTGGGAGAGCTCATGGCAGACTCTTCAAGCTAGAGTGGATACCCATCATTTTCTATGTGGCCACCCAAGGGACAATCTTCAATTGGGCTAGCCTGGTATCCAGCAGTCTTTCTTCTTGCTTGACCTTAGCCTTGGAAGGAGAATCCCGGAAAAGGTCTGAATTTTATATGAGTTCAATACTCATAGACTATATATTGTGCAACCAGCCTTTCCCTGGTCTCAAGTGCATCTGGGACTGGGAAAGAATGCCTGTATATGCCGCTTATATACCATTGTGGGCACACCAGTACCACAGCCACTACAGAGAAGTCTGTGAGCACTTCATTATGCCACTATACACACTCATTTTCCGGAAAGAGTGTGACTGTATGTCGGAGGAGGCCATGCGAGTAATAGTGGATCACGCAGACTACTTTTTGACCGAACATGGCATGTACTTCAGGATGTTCGGAGGCTCTAGAGCGCCTTCCCTATTGCCAAAATATGCAACTGACTACATTGTCCATAAGGAGGCGGTCAGACAAGTGTTCCTGGATGGAATAGGTAGTTTCCTGTTCGAACACAAGAAGATTGCTTATCCTCCCTTGCCTTTCCGACTAGGAAGCTGCAAGTTCACTAAGGTAAAACAAGATGGTGAATTCGTAGAGGAGCTGGAGAGATTCCACTTTGGCGAGATGCCCTATCACAGAAATGACTCCCATGGTAAAGTTGCAGAGCATTGTAAAGAAAACCAGGTGCATTTCGAATATACCCACCATTTTGATAGGGAGGAATCTGTTTTCCGGAATGCCCCGAATATGACTGCACTAAAGAGAAGATTCACGAAGAAAATCACCACCAAAGGTGGAAAAGGGGATGAACAGGCTAAGGCCGAGGAGGAATCCAAAAGGAGGGATGAAGAAGCCCAGAGGTTGGTGAAAGAAGCTGCAGAAAGGCTACATACAGAAGAAGAAAAAAGAGCTTCTCAGGAAGCAGCAGAGAAAGCAAAGGAAGCAACCAAAGAATCAGAGGAAGCAAAGAGAAAGCTCGATGAGGAGCTCCAAAAGCAAGAAGCTGAAAGAATAAAGTTGACACAGCAGTCAGCTTCTGAAACAGCAGCAGGGCAGACTCAGGAGGTGGAGAACCCGGAGGTTCAGAATCCTCAAGTACCTGCTACCAGCATACCCATGGTCCCCACACTCAAGCTGGTCCCTTTTGTGCAGGAAAAGGGAAAGGAAATCCCTGATTTCAACACTGTATATTATGATAGGGCAACGAAGAGAATAATAAAGAGGACAGAGAGGAAAGTTGAGGCGGAAGGTCTACCTGGTAAAATGATAACAGATACGACTGTTATGTTAGGAACTGACCAGGATCCAAGATTTACCCTAAGAGCCGGGTTTGCATTCATCCAAGCTTCAGAGGATAATGTAGGCAATATAATGATAGACTTGGAGCAATCCAAGAAATCTTCTGATCAATTAAAAGATACATTGAGGAAAGAGAGGGAAGAAAGCAACAGGCTCAAAAGGAAATACGAAGATGTGCAATGGGAGATGAAGTCCTCAAGAGCTGAAGTACAGGCCCTCAAAGTAGAAATGCAAGTTAAGGAAACAGCACAGGAGGCCCTAGAGAAAGTGCAGAAGGAATACCAAGATCTAAAGAGTGAGAAGGAACAACTACTGACAAAGGTGGAAGATCTAGAAGAGCAGCTGAAGATCCTCTTCCAGGCCAATGATCTGCACACCCAAGAACTGAGAAAGGAACATCAGGAGCAGATTTATTCTTTGACTACTGCTTTGGAAGTGGCAAGAGAACAACAGGTTAACCTCTAGCCTTTCAAGGAGCATGTATTGACCCAGAAAACCAAGATGCTGCAGCTGCAGACTGCTGTTGAAGAAGAAAGATGTAGAGTGCTGCAAATCGATGGCCGATTGGAGGAGATCCTGGAAACTACATCGTACTTTGTGGACCGATCCCAAGACGTCCTAGAGGTCCTAACTGCAAGAATGGCAAGGTTGGAGAACAACGAAGAAACCCCACCAGATCTACCTTCGAAAGAACAGCAGGCCCTCAAACGGGACTATAACCTAGTGGAGTTTGCTATTAACACCGCTGAAGACTTCAAGAAAGCAGTAAAAAGGACAAAGGGATTATGCACCGAGTTTTTCAGAAGACTTCTTATTACCTACAACCGGTGCCAGATAGAAGCTGAAGAGAGGCTTGAAGCTTTCCCAGATCACAATGCCTTTATGGAGCTATTGCAGAAGAGATTCCAGGAGGAAGAAGCTAAGGTACAGGATATCAAAGCCCTGGATGATCTGATCTTGAGAAGCGAAGTAGATCATCCAGCTGTCAGTGTACGGCTTCTGGAAGATCAGCTCCGATTGAGTACATCCAGGGTCGAGGCTATCAAGAACCAAGCTGAGAAGTTTGAGATAAACATTCAGTTTTTGGAGCCTTGTGCCTTTGAAGGCATCGCTACTGAAGCTGCAGCATGGAAGAAGTTTCTCGACAGCCAAGTGGGGCCCCCCTCATGAGGGGTTGGCCACCTTTGTATTTTGTAACATTTTGTAAAAGCGTTTAGGGAAAAATAAACAATGGGAAATGAAGAGGCGGGAAGCCCAAAGGTTACCTTTGGGCAGCCCAACAGTTACCCCCTTTTTTTTTTATAAAGATAGAAAGCTTAGAAGGAAAAAAGGACTTTTTCCCATTTAGACTAGAAAGCAATATTGTAAGAAGAACTATTTCTCTTTGCAATAAAGAAATATGGTTTTCCTGATTGAGAAAGATGGGTGCAATTTCCAGATGTTATGCGATGGACGACTGAAAGACGAACTATTTTGTTTTTCCAGTTTATCCCTTAATCGTGAGATCGTTTTAACTCTCTGAACCTATGTTCTTGTTTAAATGATTTCTGGTTCATGTTTGTGGAAATGTCACCATGAGTAATGTACGTTGCTTATGTAACAGTTGGCTATCTGATTGTTGCAACATCTTTAATCTTTCATGTGTTGTAGATAAGAATATCAACTACCTGTAATTTCTATTTACAATGCATGAATAATTCCCATTACTCATAGATAAATCATATTTTGGCTCCTCGGGGATAGATAGATAGGTAGTTAGTTTCATTTCATGGCTGCATATGTGATTTAGATGTTTGTGGGCTTAAGACGAGAGGTAAGAACCTGCGCATCACATTGTGACTGTTCCTTGCATCCTAATCACCCTGCATGGTTAAGTAGGCACATGCATCTCATACATAAGTCAAAAAACACAAAATTTCGGTGGACCGGGCCGCAACCGGTAAAACCTTTATTTTGTTACTTTGACCTACGGTAGCCGGACCGCAAACCGGACAGATTCCCTATACCAAATAGTCAACGGGCTAGTTGGGAACGTTGATTGGGGAGAATCCATTACTGTTGTTGCCTGCGAATTTCGGGGCCTCAACAGTTCTGGCGCTTGAAGGAGGGCCGCCAGTGCATGGCTGGCCGTGAAAACTTAATTTCTCGAGATTACCCCACCAGCAGATATCTCAAAGATTTTGACTTGACCGAAGCAGACTTACCTTTTGTTCTACCTTCGAAGCAGGTAAACTTGGTTTCACCCTACGTTGCTCTTCGCTCAGATTTTGTTCTTTGGCCTGTGCCTATGGCTGGCATAAATGCAAACCAGCCCAACCCATTGCCTGTATGGAAAGCTAGATCCCCTCTGAACCTTACTCCGCCTTTGCATAACCTACCTCAGGCCTTTAACAAGCTATTGCCTAGGTTTGACCCCGAAGAAAGGACTGCTGTAGATGACCACCTGCAAAGCTTTTATCTAGCATTAGAAGGGCTAAGGGCTGGGGACTATGAAGATGTGGTCTATAGACTTTTCCCGCACACCCTGAAAGGAGCAGCAGCGTCCTGGTATTTCAGTCTCCCTGCAGATTCTATTCTTGACTGGGATACTTTTGAAAGAATATTCAGAAATAAATATGCAACTCAGAGAACTCATGCCTCATTAATGAAAGGTCTTGGTTTGTTAAGAAAAGAGAAGAATGAGAAGGTACATATTTTCACTCAACGATTTTCAATATACCTAAAGAACTTCTCTGAAGCTGACAGACCCTCAGACAAGGTCATAATTGAGTATTATACCTCAGCTCTAGGGCCTAAGCTGGCCATGTTTGCCAAGATGAAAGTCAAACCCACATTGGTAGAGACTTATGAAGAGGCCGAAAGAGTAGAGGCTGAGAGGGAAAGTGTAGAAAATTATCCTAATCTACCTGGAAAGAAAACTACAGAAAGAAGAGTTTTGGTGTTGTCCAAACCCAGAGAGGAGCACTCACATGATCTTGAGGGAATGATGAAAATGATGCAGAAGCTTTTCAACCGAATAATGGATCTGGAAAAGGAAAGGGACATTCAGAAAACTTATAAGCCCTACTATCCGAAAAGAGAGGATAAAAACCAATGGAAAATCCCTCCCCCAAATTTAGCCTCAATAAATATAACAAAAATAGGGGGGGATAATTTCTGTACTTTTCACCAGCAACCTCACTCTGAGAAGAAGTGCCCTCAATGGTTGAATTCAATGTCTTTGGTAATGAATAAGCTGCTGAACTCCAGATTGACTAAAGACACTGTTGAAGAAGGAGGAAAAGAAAAGACCATAAAGAAGCAAGATGATGATACAATATTCTTATGGAATGGTGTTTCGCTGTTCAACACAGAAGAAAATACTCTCAAGTCTCAATATACACCTACAACCACAAAAGATAAAAACCTGGCAATTAAAGACAATGCAATACTTCAAAAGGTTAAAGAGTTGCAAGAGAAAGTCAAGAGGCAGGCTGATGTGAAGGCTAAAGATGACACACCTAAAGCCACTACTTGCAAACAGGAAACAGAGCCACTCGATGAACCTGCCAAACCTGTGGAAGATGATGAGGACAGAAAAGCTGACAAACTTAAAGAGGAGATGCCTACAGAAAACCAACCCGTGGAAGAAAAGATCGAATTAACTAGGACAATGAAAACTAGCGCTCCACCTTTCCTTGTGACTCTTGAAATTTTGAATCATAAGGTGCATAATTGTTTGGTGGACTCTAGATCATCGATGAATGTTATGCCTCTGGCAGTTTGCAAAAAACTTAATGGGCAGCTAAAACCTACTATTTGGGATGTCACTCAACTCAACAAAACTAGTGTCAAAGTAGTGGGGGAGATGGAGAACTTTCTGATTCGATTGTCTGCAAATAAAAGGATATGTCATTACATTGACATTGTAGTAGCAGACATACCTGATGGGTATGGAATGATCCTGAACCGAGATTGGACATCAAGACTAAATGGGTACTTTGCTTCAGATTGGTCTCACTTGTGGTTACCTCAGAAGGGCAGCCCAAACCTGATTAAGATATTAAGAGATCCCTACATGAAGCACAATGTCACTAAGCTAGGAGAGGGAAATGAATCTACTGATTCTGTCCTGGGAAATTATCTGACTGAGTTTGAGTTAAGACATCTTACTCCAAGAAAGGCCAGTTCTATGACTGATATTCAGCCTGAGCTCTTTCAACTTCCTCAGGCTGTAAGAGATGATTGTAGGATAGTAGACATGTGTTCAGTTTCAAAAACAACACAGCTAGATCATGGTTAAACAACTCATCTCTATTATTCAGCCTACCCCTTAACTCCCCATGATTAAAGATTTTCAGGAGTGGGCAATAATTTTTCTTTCTTTTTGCTTTGTACATAAATAAATTGTTTTGTGTTCTTTAATGCTTTGATGTTTTTCTTTTTTATTATTGGATTTGATGCTTTTTTCCATTATTGCTTTGCTAGCATTTCTTTTTGTCTTGAATAAAGAAGCAAACTTTTGGTTGCAATGGAAACATCAGGGTTCTTTATTAACTGAAATCTTGAGCGAAAGACTGTGCTTTAAAGTATAGAATGTCTTCTAGTAGCAGTGTTCCTAACTGGCAATGCATTCATTGAAGTCTTACTTAACCCCGTAAATAGCTCAGAAGTAAAAGAGGTCTGGAGTACTATTTCGAGGCTCCATCCATTTCACATCTTAAATATCCAAGGGGGTGACAGCAAAAGACCCACGGAAAGGAAGCAGAGTAAGACAGTATAACATATATAAATGATCCCATAACATATATTTAGAAAAGCAAAAAGCTATCAAGAGTCAAAACTCCTTAAAGAAAAACAATACATATCAAAGCAAAATATCGAAGCATGAAGTACTAAATGGCCACAAGATCCTCTCTGTCCGTGAACTGAAATACGTTGTTCACACAAAAGGACACTATGGGATAGAGGATCCTGAATTAAAATTCAGTAAGAAAGGCTTGCAGGAGGACTCATATCAAAAGAACTAAAGTTCAAAAGGCACAAAAGTGTAGTTGACATGGGAATGAGGAACAAAAGGATAATATTGTTTACTCTCTGTTACAATCCTGTGGTGTCCAAGCTGTAAACCACCTGAGGACAGGAAAAATAAACCTCACTTATTTGGCCTCAAAAGAGTTATTCAGACTTGCAATATTTCCGATGTTACCATTTCCCAAAGAATAGACTACTTCTCAATGGTTTAAATGCTTTAGTTGGCCAGCCTGAGGATAAAGACATCTAGAAGATTTCAACTTTTATTCAGACGGTCTTGCACTGGGAAGGAGTTAATTTAGAAAATTGGGGTTCACCAGGTAGTCGCCAATTGTTGCAGCTGCAACAATTTCCCAGAATTCTAAAATTTTTTAGGACCCTCCTTTGCTTGAGTTAGTTGGGTTTTCTTCTTGATATTGGTCTAAGAACTTTCAGAAAGACTTTGCTTATGCTTGGATTGAGCTACCCATTGTTTTGATTCCTCCTCTGATGCCTTAAGTAATCCACTTTTTGATCAAGTTCTATCGCTGCCCTTAAGCACATTTGAAAACAGGCTGGAATCGGAAGATGATTTGTTTTGATTTTCCACCGTTGCGGGTGGATCTTAGCTTTGGTCTTCCGCAGTTGCGGATGGTTTTGTTTTGCGGAAAGAAAAACCTTCCGACTTCCGACCCGCTGGGTTTTCAAGTCGGACGCTTTTTTGTTTGGCATCGAAAGCTTTTATGATTTTTTCTTCCGCCGTTGCGGATGGGTTTTCGATTTGTGACTTTCGGTTTTCTCCCGATTCGAGTGTTTTTTTGACTGCTTTTCAGTTTTGAGTCGGAACCTTTTATCATGTCAGTTTTCCCCGTTGCGGAAAGATTCAAATTATTACCTCTCCGATCTAAAAGTTTTCCGATTCCGACTTAGGACCCGCCGTTGCGAGCCGGGGTACGCTTTAAAGTTCCGACGTTGCAGGTGGGAAAAGTGCTAGCCCTTCCGACGTAAAGTCGTTTTGTTTCCGATTCGAGCTTCACGGATGGATTTTTGTTATGATTCTCAGCCGTTGCGGAAGATTTTGCGCTGTCACCTTCCGATTGGTTTTACCTCCGACGTCCGATCGTTAGTTTTTTCCCGCCTTGCCTATCACTGCGGACGGATTTAGGTTATGGCATTCCGCTGTTGAGAAAGGATTTACGTTTCACCTTCCGATGCAGAATAGGCTCCCGTTCGATATGTTACGTGTCACACATGTGCACCATTTCTATATATGCGAGGAGGCAGGTTATTATTCTATTGTTATTTTTTCTAACTGTCGTGCCCGTCGTTGTGGTGCTGTCGCACTCACCCGGTCCCTCATTGCGGTACATTCAGTACAGGTGTCTCCACCACGAATCCTGCCAATCATCTCCACGTCGGATATGTCCGTGCCAGGTAGTTTTTACTCACCTTCTCCCGTTCCATTGAGACATTTGATAAGGTTTTATGCGGTTAGTTTTGGTTGCGGTAGTTTGTTTTCCCCGACTGTGTTCCTGTTCCGTTATTTTTTCGCGCCTATATAGGTGGGGGGGTTTTTAATCTTGACTGTTAGCATGGGCTTTTTGACCCGCGAAGTATTTTTTCTGCCCATGGCTGTTGGTGTGCACCTTTGCGCATAGTGGGTGGGGGTTTGGTGCAGGCGGCCGTTACGCCGCCTGCACCAAGCTTCCCTGTGTGTGATGATGGGTCTACAAGGGGAGGTTATGTGGTTTTTCTGTAAGCATTGGTTGGTTGCCCCTTTGTGTTGAGGTTTTCATATCATGTGCATCTTCGAACCCCAGCCATTTTACCTACGCGGTCCTGCGCAAACCATTTTAGTGCTCGGCTTCGAGCCCGGGTCAGGGGAGGAGGTTTATCACGACATGTAGTTATCTGTCGTAGTATGCACAGGGGTTTGTTTTTTAAACGCGCCATAGAAGCTCACACTTTCGAATAGCAGGCGGTTCACTGTGCCATGCCGTGCACTGTTGTTTGTGTTTTGAACCCGAGCCAGTGGGGGGAAGAGTGATGTATCCTCGCATTTAGTCTGTTGACCATTAGATTGAGCGTGCAGTCCGTTGTAAGGTGCCATTGTAAAAATTGCCTGGGTTTTGTCCCTTGTCGGTCCCGTGCAGCGACGTGATAATGGCAGCCATAGAGAACCGTGTTTCGTTGTTTATTAATGTAGATTTATTGCCGTCTTGGATGTAATTGATAGAATTATTTAAAATCAAACGACAGTGGTAGATTGCACATTTTTACTGTATATAACTTGTTTTCCACTGCCCATTGGGTTTAATAATTTTATTAGTCAGTACATTTCAGTCCATACACACATAGTTTTAACAAATTCATGTCATGATACACATAGAAGAAGTAAAACGCTGCACACTGTCATATAAATGTCTGTACCTTGAATTTCTCAATGTTACAATGTTATATATGGCAGGAAGAATTCGCATCCACCATGTCCAAGAGGCAGAAGAAGAAGGCCCCTGTGGTCGAAGAAGAGCCAGAAGTAGAGGTTGTCACGAAGACCGAATACATATATGAAGACACTCAATGTGTTTCTGGTGTTGAACCCGAGTACAAATGGGGTGAAATATATAGATTGATTTCCCGTAGGGAAGTTCCCGACATGGGCCTCGAAGAAGAGTCCCTCTATGCTAACATAGAGAAATCTTCTCTCATGAAAGTTGCCACCAGGCCAGAGCTGTTCCCATGCTTTGAGGTAATTGGCTGGATTCTGCCCCAAGCAGATACAACTAGGATGATTCTGGAAAATATTGACAGATAGGGCTATGCAACATTTAGCCCTGGATATGTGGCATTGGCTTATCACCTGCCAGAAGACCAAGTATTCCTATCTGATGACTGGCTGAATAGCATCAGAATGGACCTGGTAGAGACTCTCAAGAGAATACTATTGCAGGGAAAACATTACCGGTACAGACCGACAAGTGAATATGATACGACGAGCTTGAGGACTCCCTACAGATTTATAGCTCTGATGCTTAATAGGGTCTTTGGGAGAGCTCATGGCAGACTCTTCAAGCTAGAGTGGATACCCATCATTTTCCATGTGGCCACCCAAGGGACAATCTTCAATTGGGCTAGCTTGGTATCCAGCAGTCTTTCTTCTTGCTTGACCTTAGCCTTGGAAGGAGAATCCCATAAAAGGTCTGAATTTTATATGAGTTCAATACTCATAGACTGTATATTGTGCAACCAGCCTTTCCCTGGTCTCCAGTGCATCTGGGACTGGGAAAGAATGCATGTATATGCCGCTTATAGACCACTGTGGGCACACCAGTACCACAGCCACTACAGAGAAGTCTGTGAGCACTTCATTATGCCACTATACACACTCATTTTCCGGAAAGAGTGTGACTGTATGTCGGAGGAGGCCATGCGAGTAATAGTGGATCACGCAGACTACTTTTTGACCGAACATGGCATGTACTTCAGGATGTTCGGAGGCTCTAGAGCGCCTTCCCTATTGCCAAAATATGCAACTGACTAGATTGTCCATAACGAGGCGGCCAGACAAGTGTTCCTGGATGGAATAGGTAATTTCATGTTTGAACACAAGAAGACTGCTTATCCTCCCTTGCCTTTCTGACTAGGAAGCTGCAAGTTCACTAAGGTAAAACAAGCTGGTGAATTCGTAGAGGAGATGGAGAGATTCCACTTTGGCGAGATGCCCTATCACAGAAATGACTCCCATGGTAAAGTTGCGGAGCATTGTAAATAAAACAAGGTGCATTTCGAATATACCCACCATTTTGATAGGGAGGAATCTGTCTTCCGGAATGCCCGGAATATGACTGCACTGAAGAGAAGATTCACGAAGAAAATCACCACCAAAGGTGGAAAAGGGGATGAACAGGATAAGGCCGAGGAGGAAGCCAAAAGGAGGGATGAAGAAGCCCAGAGGTTGGCGAAAAAAGCTACAAAAAGGCTACATACAGAAGAAGAAAAAAGAGATGCTCAGGAAGCAGCAGAGAAAGCAAAGGAAGCAGCCAAAGAATCAGAGGAAGCCAAGAGAAAGCTCGATGAGGAGCTCCAAAAGCAAGAAGCTGAAAGAATAAAGTTGACACAGTAGTCAGCTTCTGAAACAGCAGCAGGGCAGACTCAGGAGGTGGAGAACCCAGAGGTTCAGACTCCTCAAGTACCTGCTACCAGCATACCCATGGTCCCCACACTCAAGCTGGTCCCTTTTGTGCAGGAAAAGGGAAAGGAAATCCCTGATTTCAACACTGTATATTATGATAGGGCAACGAAGAGAATAATAAAGAGGACAGAGAGGAAAGTTGAGGCGGAAGGTCTACCTGGTAAAATGATAACAGATACGACTGTTATGTTAGGAACTGACCAGGATCTGAGATTTACCCTAAGAGCTGGGTCTGCATTCATCCAAGCTTCAGAGGATAATGTAGGCAAGATAATGATAGACTTGGAGCAATCCAAGTAATCTTCTGCTCAATTAAAAGATACATTGAGGAAAGAGAGGGAAGAAAGCAACAGGCTCAAAAGGAAATATGAAGATGTGCAACGGGAGATGAAGTCCTCAAGAGCTGAAGTACAGGCCCTCCAAGTAGAAATGCAAGTCAAGGAAACAACACAGGAGGCCCTAGAGAAAGTGTAGAAGGAATACCAAGATCTAAAGAGTGAGAAGGAACAGCTACTGACAAAGGTGGAAGAGCTAGAAGAGCAGCTGAAGATCCTCTTGCAGGCCAATGATCTGCACACCCAAGAACTGAGAAAGGAACATCAGGAGCAGATTTATTCTTTGACCACTACTTTGGAAGTGGCAAGAGAACAGCAGGTTAACCTCCAGCCTTTCAAGGAGCATGTATTGACCCAGAAAACCAAGATGCTGCAGCTGAAGACTGCTGTTGAAGAAGAAAGATGTAGAGTGCTGCAAATCGATGGCCGATTGGAGGAGATCCTTGAAACTGCATCCTACTTTGTGGACCGATCCCAGGACATCCTAGAGGTCCTAACTGCAAGAATGGCAAGGTTGGAGAACAACGAAGAAACCCCACCAGATCTACCTTCGAAAGAACAGCAGGCCCTCAAACGGGACTATAACCTAGTGGAGTTTGCTATTAAATCCGCTGAAGACTTCAAGAAAGCAGTAAAAAAGACAAAGGAATTATGCACCGAGTTTTTCAAAAGACTTCTTATTACCTACAACCGGTGCTAGACAGAAGCTGAAGAGAGGCTTGAATATTTCCCAGATCACAATGCCTTTGTGGAGCTATTGCAGAGGAGATTCCAGGAGGAAGAAGCTAAGGTACAGGGTATTAAAGCCCTGGATGATCTGATCTTGAGAAGCGAAGTAGATCATCCAGCTGTCAGTGTACAGCTTCTAGAAGATCAGCTCCGATTGAGTACATCCAGGGTCGAGGCTATCAAGAACCAAGCTGAGAAGTTTGAGATAAACATTCATTTTTTGGAGCCTTATGCCTTTGAAGGCATCACTACTGAAGCTGCAGCATGGAAGAAGTTTCTCGACAGCCAAGTGGGGCCCCCCTCATGAGGGGTTGGCCACCTTTGTATTTTGTAACATCTTGTAAAAGCGTTTAGGGAAAAATAAACAATGGGAAATGAAGAGGTGGGAAGCCCAAAGGTTACCTTTGGGCATCCCAACAGTTACCCCTTTTTTTGTATAAAGATAGAAAGCTTAGAAGGAAAAAGGGACTTTTTCCCAGTTAGACTAGAAAGCAATATTGTAAGAAGAACTATTTCTCTTTGCAATAAAGAAATATGGTTTGCCTGATGGAGAAAGATAGGTGCAATTTCCAGATGTTATGCGATGGACGACTGAAAGATGAACTATTTTGTTTTTCTAGTTTATCCATTAACCGTGAGATCGTTCTAACTCTCTGAACCTATGTTCTTGTTTAAATGATTTCTGGTTCATGTTTGTGGAAATGTCACCATGAGTAATGTACGCTGCTTATGTAACAGTTGGCTATCTGATTGTTGCAACATCTTTAATCTTTCATGTGTTGTAGATAAGAATATTAGCTACCTGTAATTTCTGTTTACAATGCATGAATAATTCCCATTACTCATAGATAAATCATATTTTGGCTCCTCGGGGATAGATAGATAGGTAGTTAGTTTCATTTCATGGCTGCATATGTGATTTAGATGTTTGTGGGCTTAAGACGAGAGGTAAGAACTTGCGCATCACATTGTGACTGTTCCTTGCATCCTAATCACCCTGCATGGTTAAGTAGGAATATGCATCTCATACATAAGTCAAAAAACACAAAATTCCGGTGGACTGGGCCGAAACCGGTAAAACCTTTATTTTGTTACTTTGACCTACGGTAGCCGAACCTCAAACCGGACGGATTCCCTATACCAAACAGTCAACGGGCTAGTTGGGAATGTTGATTGGGGAGAATCCCTTACTGTTGTTTCCTGCAAATTTCGGGGCCTCAACAAGTCAGTTAACCATTCAGTCAAGTATCCTAGAGTCTAATCAATTCGAATTTCCTCACATGGATTCGAATTGCTTGTGGCTATTTAGCCATTGTACTTCATTGTAATTATTATATAATTACTTTTGATTAATGAAAGCATTCATAGTTGCAAGCCATTTTTTCACTGTTTCATTCTTCAATTACTGAGTAAATTGTGTGAGTTGTGTGTTGATCCATAGATCTATGTGCTCAATTTAATATGTTGACACTGTCCATATAGCAATGTGCAAACCTCTGCGTCACCATCATAGATTTCCTCCATTGTGCACAATATTATCATTTGAGCCAAGGAAAGGGGAAGGAGAGGAAGTTCCAACGCCAAGCCTAGAGATCTCATTCCATAACTCACTCCGACAGAGCACACCACGATCAGAATATCAATATTTTTCAAGAGTGACGGTTTTGATAGACGATATTGATTTTTTTGTCCCTCAGATTTGTAGTACCAAGTATCCCCTTGGGTCATGTCTACATTATGATGGTACTATAATAGCTTATTAAAATTCAATAAGCTAAATATTGTGGTATGTGTGGCTCAAAATCCTTATTTTGCGTTTCTGTGGTGCATGGCTTCAATGTGTCGATGGTGGCTAATAACTATAAACGTGGCGAAATGCAAACAATTGGAAAACTAATAACTAGAGCCTTACTTTCATAATAACCTAACTTTGTCATGACGAAAAATAATGCATTTGTCCAACTGCAAACTTGCAAATTTCTTCATCGGTAGGTAATGCTACAACATAGCCACCTGTTGGAAAATCGAATCCAATCGGTAGGGTTTTTAGTGGATACCTAGATATGGGTGCGAGAGTTTTACATTAAACCCCTTAAATAGTTTCCTTTAATTTATCAAAGTATAAACATCAACATGCATTAAGTTATAAGCAAGAGAGGAAAAGGGTAAGAGAACTTAGTGTGAAAAGATGATACCATTAGAGGAAATTTCAACTCAAAATGGGCCTCCTAAAATGAACTAATAAAATAATAGTTAAAATAATAAAATAATATTTATTAATTTTCGAGGAAGAAAAGAAAAAAACTACTTTTTTGTTTGTATTTTCGACATATCTCCCCGTATTTTTACTCAAATTTCGATCAGGAGAGCACTCGGCATACTTTTGATAGACCCAGCTACCCCAAAAACGAAAAATACCTGAAAAAATGTGATGATGACATCATCATCAGGTTTTCTCAGGTATTTCTTGTTTTTGGGGTATCTGGGTCCATCAAAAGTATGCTGAGTGGGTACTCGTTGGATGCAGAATTTAATTCCACATGCAACGAGCTCTCTCGATCGAAATTTGAGTAAAAACACGGAGAGATATGTCGAAAATACAAACAAAAAAAATAGTTTTTTTTATGATACCTATCCCCAAATTTATATTAAAAAAGTGTTTAAGACCTATACGGTATTTCAAATTTAAAGCAATTTCATTGGATAACACATGATGACATGGAATTTGAATAAAAGTTAAAAGGCCCATTTTGAGTTGAAATTTCCTCTAATGCAACTACCTTTCTAATTGTTCATGATCCTTCAATCCTTATTTTTTCCTTGAACTAATATTGGGGCAGCTAAGCTCGAAGCCACATTGATCCAGGAAACCGATGGATCCTCTCCAAATGGGATAAACCATGTGACAACTCTTGAGAACAATGATCAAGAAATGGGAATAAAGTAACCTACTATTAAAGTCCATACACTCCTCTATAGGTAGATTGGTCTCTTGCATATCATTTGTATCCAATCAAGATGTTGAGGGACTTAGGGCCTGAATATCCCTTGGGAGTCAATGCTCTCTTCTTCTTCCAAACAATACTAAGTAAATAGGGCAACAATTACTCCAACCCAAAAATCAACTAGTATCTAAAAAACATCAGGCTCAAATCCATTTTTAACTAATAAGCATCCTAGATCGCACAATATCCCACCAATTTCAACAACTCTCCTAATAAATTTCACAAAGTTCTATATTGATGTTCATGGTAGGGAAAGTGGTCAAGGTTAGGTATCCACCCCTTAGTCACATGATAACCGCTAAATCGAATCATATTGGAAACCTAAATGGATTATGTTACTTAGGGTAAGGCTTAATGTAGGTTTTTAATTAAGTATAATATATATTCCCATAAGGTTGATGTCACATGCCCCAATTTGCAAAACATTTTTATGTTTTAAGAAACATTATGTTATATTTTATGTTAAAGTTTGTAATTAATGACCAAGTGGAGTCAAGGATAATTTAAATGTACTTGTAGAATATTTTATTAATAAATAAATGAAAGATGAGACAACAGCTTAGGGAAGCTGTTAAATGAGTGTTTTACTGGTCACTTGATGGAAGATGTTGGGTTGAGAGCAGATTGACATGTGGCAGCATCCTTAAACTACTTCTAGGTGTTGCAGGTGGCAACTTCCCTATTTTTGTAGTCATGATTCCCCAAGAAAGTGGAACAAGAGCAGGTGGCTCATTAAGTAAAAATTGACCCAAAAGACCTAGGCATGCTAATAAAACTTCCCATTGAAGACAGCTGAGGCTGCTCATTGTGGATATGTGATCATTCTGAGTGAATGAAGTGCACAAGAGAACTCGATGGAGCGGACTAGCTGAAGTAAGTTTGAGTGGAAAAGTGTTGAAGACCTAAACTAGTGCATCTATTCTAAGATGAGTTCATACTGCTACAAGCAGGATTGATTTACTGCTGAATACTCAGTGGAGTTGCAGAGGATTTCTAGACTACATCTCTCACCCAGTACTTCTACTAGGTGGACTAGGAGACAAGCTCGGGGGTCCTGAGAATTGCGGTCCAGCTCTTCTCTAGGAGTTGGTTGGGAGGAACAGGTTCCTTAAGCTATTGTCACCACATCTATACTTTCAGGTTTTACTTGTTTAGTTCAGTCATTTAATTATTTACTGTATCTAGAAAGTTTAAGACTTATCAATGATATAGTATATTTCTATTCTTATTTCTGTTAGGGTTAGTTAAGAGAAATGTATATGTTGTGAAAGTTAGTAAGTTCTAAACTATCTAGATTAGGGTAAACGAGTAAAGAAATTTCTGAGTTAATTGATAGATAGAAAGAAAATACCTCAACTATATTTTTCCACACCTTTTGCAAGGTAGTACTCTAGTATAGTAGGCTAGTTTATTTTCAAATAATGAATTTGAATAAAGTATATATGCAGATGAAATTATTATTTTCTACAGGATCTGTTGTATAAATTGTTTATAGGTTTTCTTTTGTATTTTTTATTTACTTAAAGCATTTAAACAAACTAAATAGAGACTGATAGGAAAGAGCTTAGGTATTACACACTAGTCTGTGTAACATTTTACACAGTAAAACCAGAAAAAAAAAAATTATATTATAAATCTAATATATTAATCATAAATAGATAACATAGAAACAGGAAATTATCAAGATTAAGTTTAACTTAACAAAGACAGTATATGAGGTTAAACAGTTACCCAATTAGTTCACCTAAGTGAAAATAATAAAAAAACTACCTCTGTAAATATTTAAAGAAGAATTAGGGTTTGTAAAATAACTTATGTAAAAGAACTATTCTTTTCATTATAAAATAAATTCAAAATTTATAAATATTAAAACCTAATAGTATATTCCAAAAGTACAAAAACGAGTTAAATTATTCATTTAAGATCTTTTCTCTATTTTAAATTTCCAAAAATCATTTCTGATTCAATAACCATGTTATTATCTAAAGATTTCACTGTCAAAAGCCCTCAAGTTATAATTCACTTAAAGAAAAACAAACTAACTAATAATCTACTTAACCCTAAACCCTCGAAAGGTAATAATGACAAAAATATCTAGAATAATCACATTATATAACATATTATCCAAACAGAGATATTGTTAATCAGCTTTAAGTTGTAATAATTCCTTTAAGATCAAAAATAAAAACTGAATAGACACAGTCTCGGCCTACGGCCTTTTACATCACCAGTCAAGGCTTAAAAAGCATGATTAAAAGTATCATAATTACAAACAAAGTTCACAATAAACAAAACATTTGTCTCGGCTATGAAAGCCCTTCAAAAAACTCTGCTACAACAACCACGGAGGCTTTATTTTTTATAAACAAATCATCTTGTAACGGTCCTCGGCCTTTCCAAACATTTGTAACACGATACTTCAGGTCGAGATAAAAACCCGGTAACCCAAGCGAACTCCATCAACTAAATTCAACACTATTTCACCACGGCAGGAGAACCCCAGTGAGACCGAGGCTTACCAGGGTTTACATAGCTTGAAGTCAGCGCAGGGTAATCCTCGGTGTTTGTCTACACTTCTCTATAGAAGTTAAGCATATACAAAAACAAAGACTAATAAGTATTTATAGAACGGAAAACTTAAGAGAATAAGTTACTGATGCACATAGAAGAAATAATAATTTCCTAAAATGTTGTAACAAGAATCGAACTTGGAATGATTTTACCTGTTACTGGTTTTAGCAACCCCGAAGAAGTTTGAGCACAAAAACCTAGCCACCTTTTTGTAAAGATGACGAGCTTTCAGGAAAACTCTGTCAGGAGGAACACGACACTAAGAGCACAAGTTTATTTTTTTCCAAGCCACAGCAAAGGGTTTAGGCTACAACAAAAGTTGACACAACCTGTAAAGCTCAAGACTAAAAAACTGGAACCACGACAGGCAAAACAAAAGCTACCGAGAACTAAGCAGCAAAAACAGTAAACCCTAACCAGCAAAGACCGCACTACGATAATGATAGAGCCATGATCATCTTGTAAACTGACCAAAATACCAGAGAGCAATTTTTCAACACTTGCAGAGGCAGACTTATGGTAATTGCTTTGTGGTTTAAAGCAAAGCAGTGGCAATAAGAGGGTGCAGTTACAAAAACCAGAGCAAGCACTCGACTTTACCTCTACATAAAGGAGAGAGAGGCCATGGATAGAGAGGTTTATGCGATGGACAGGAAAATAGGCTGAGCGGCCATGAGCCTGCAACCACTATTCCAACACAGGGTAAAAACTTAGGTAAAAACGATATTTTAGGGTTTAGAAACCCATTTATATACTTAAACTCCAAATTCAAAGCCCCCATCGAATGTACATCGAACACGTAGCTCCAAATACTTTTGCAAAGAGTGGGTTCGACACTATAGTCAAAACCCTCACTCAAATCCTGCACATAGTATTGTATATAAGTTATTTATTATATGGTATTTGGCAGGGTTGCTTTTTATTTGTTTTGGATTTTGTTTATATGACCCAAAGACATTAGTTTGAGAGGTATTCATGAAAACTAGAGTTTTAAACATAAACTAAAACATTAACAAATGTATAGGAAATTTATACTTGTGTATTTTTCTCTCTCCTTTAAATTAGTGTTTAGTATTTGGTTCTAAGATGATACACACAGCATGGTAAATGAACCCATAACATATAAATACGTGTAACTATAGAGACTAACTAGTTAGGACCTAGACTAGTGTAATATCCCAAATACTGATATGCTCTAATGTTCTATGATAGTGCTAACTTGCACACTCAATCGCATACAAATTTGCAAAATAATTGTGCATGCAAACTCGCCATGCAAAAATGCCCTAAAATATAGCTGAATTAGGGTTAGGGTTTTGTAGAGAGAAATTAACACTTACCACTGATATTTTGGTTGATAATGACTCCAAGGGTAGCTGCATGCATAAGGATCTGGATGGGTGGTCTAATAATGCTCTTTTCCTCCAGTGTTACTGCCCCGTAGTGCCGTAAAAACCCTCCAGACTGAAGGTGACGTTTTTGTAGGAGGGGAGGTCTGTTCGGGATGAAAATTTATGAGTTTGTCCGTCTACTGATGCCAGAGAGATGGCCTAGCACATGCAGAGGTTTGGTTGCCTCTAAGTGCCTTAGCGAATTGATTAACAGTTCTGTTGCTCACGTCCCCAACTGATCTGTTTCGTTGATAGCTGCTCTCGGTGAGCAAACTGATGGATGATAATCACTGCACACCGTAGGATAGGCCAGCTAAGAAAGAGGAAGATGACATGCTGAGGAAAGACTAGGTTATATGGTCCCAACAAATTCTTGTGTGTTTTGTCTGCTACTTCCGGCTGCAAAACGTGGATCTGCTAATAACCCTTCGGAATGTGCTAGATCTCCGAATACTGTAGTATATGATGGATACAATGGATAAACCTGGATGATCTATCCCAATAAGAGACTAGGGCAGATATCTCACTGTCGAACCCTCACTAGCTAAAGACACCGTCTCCAACCCCAACTGTTGCGACTGCACGCTGTGCTACTGCTCAAAACTCCAAAATCAATCAACAATAACAATAGATATTCTCTTTGGTCCAATAACCTTTCTCAAATAGAGTAACATTTACTTTTAGGGTTTGCATGCCACTTTTAGGGTTTATGTTTCACTTTTGCATGCATGCAATTCTAATTTCATGTTGAATTTAACACTAAAATAAGGCATGCATGCTCCGCATGATTTATGATATGAACTGTTATGGCCTTCTTACTACACTGATGACTTAATAATATTGAACTGATGTACCTTTTTGCTCCTAGTGCTATTAGTCCTCAGTTATTCCCTTTTTATAAAAACGGAACATTACAACTATTCGCAGATTCATGATTGCTAGTGTTTGCTTTGACAATTAAACTCTTATATAACGAGAATTCATATAAAAGAAATAGGGGTAGTCATCTTATAGACATTAATATGACCTCTCCTACATAAAGAGTTATAACTCTATTGTGGAAATAAAACAAGTAGTGTTAGAACATTTATAAGCATTAAGTGCTAAGTCTACTTTAAAAATACTTTGTACATCATAGTACTATTTCCTACATGAGTTCTCATTTAAATGTGCTTAATATTCTTACTCAGATCCTTAGATCTTTCTAGAATTACTCAAATATTCGTAAAAGTAATATTATTGGAAAATTATTATAACATCAAGAAGTTTCAATTGGGTAACTGCTACATGAGATAACTCTTACTAAGGTGATATCCAAAATTCTATATTAAAAATGAAATGATACAAAATTAAATAAACATAAGCTAGTTATGATGGTTAGAATAATAATTAAGCCAATTTCAGTTTGTTAGGAAAGTACTCATTACTAACAGCTATGGAGATCATAAATAATAAGATCAACAATACCTCTTTTTTCTGTTTAAACTGTAAACAAATAATTTAACTAGCATTCTATTATATGCTAGCTGATTGATTTACTCGATCTGGAAATACTAGTAACAAAACGTCTTAATTGTTTACCTATTCAGAACCTGTAGAAGAAGTAACACTTTACCGCGTTAACTATAAGATAAGTAAGCCTCGATCTCAACTGAAGTTCTTTCCTAATTGTCATAAGACAGTATAAACACACTCAGTATCAGGTTCATACAAAATATTCTATTCCTGTCCTTCGGAAAACATAACCTACTAAATTCAAATCGTTAACATAGAACTATGAAGATAAACAAATAATTATATAGAGATTTACAAATGTGCAGATCTAAATACTATTGTTTAAAGGTAATCGTTAGTAGTTATTGGTCCCTAGGCAGTGATGAATGCCAACACTTTATGTTACATGAAAATTTTTAAATTTTTACAAATTTTTGGGTCATTACATGTGGTATCAGAGCCCAAGGTTCAGACACTAGGCATGAATGTGGCTCAACTTGCATAAATAAATAGTGGATTTAAAACATGCATACTGATTTTATTTTTCTTTTGAATTATATTTCCATAATTTTTTTTTGAGTTAACTGCAGGTATGGAAAGATTAGAAGAATATGTGGATGAGGAGTCCCCGTTTACTAAATGAAGTAATTCTAAAAGAGAACCCATACAAGAAGAAATAACTAATAACTCTTCTGAATTATTACAGACAGTTAAAGAACTAAGAATAGAGATGGAAACAGTCAAAAAGGAAAATGAGAGAATTCTGAGAGCTCAGGAGGAGCTGAACCAGATCTTAATGGAAAGATTTCAGAATGAAGAAAAAGATAAACGAATAGAGTTTGAAGGTATGTCGTACCAACATAAAAATAAAAGGTCTAAACAGTTTAATATGGAAAGTATTTCAGACTTTGAGGTTTATGGAGACCCACATAAAAAAAAATTATCAATATACTAGTGATAGTAGTGAAGATAATCATCATACGAGAAAGAGAAAATTTAAACCTTACGAAGAAATTTCAGGAGAATTTAAGAAAATAAAACCACCAACCTTTAATGGTGAAATGGAGAAGGGAGAAGAGGCTAAATCATGGTTGTCTAGGATGAAGAAATATTTTCAAATTTATAATTATTCTAATCAACTAAAAGCCAGAATGGACATTTACAACCTCATTGGGAAGGCAGATATTTGGTGGTAGGACCTAAAAAGAGTAAAAGGAATTAGAGGGAAGAACATTAATTAGAGTACGTTTAAGAAATATCTTAAGAATAAATTCTTGTCAGAACAGTACTACGAAGAGCGGGCTAAGGAATTTTATGAACTAAAATTGGGAACAATGAACATGAAAGAACTAAATGGTAAATTTTTAAGTATGCTTAGATGTGTGCCTTACATGTGGACGAGAAGCCTAAAGTACATCAGTTTCTAAGCTGCTTAGCCTTCCATATAAAATATAGAAGTGAATATGACAATCCGAAAACTTTAGAAGAACTGATGAGAAAGGTGAATTTCTGTTATGAACAAAATCACAAAAAGGAAAGTATGACAAACTTGAAGGAAAAAAGAACTAATAATTTTGAACAGAGAAAGAAAGGCTTCGTACCTAATCGTAATTTTAGGAATAACAACACACAAATTTTTCCTAATAAAAATTTCCAAGGGAACAAAGGTAACTCATAGATAAACCCAAATGGTCAAGGAAATAAAGAATCTATTAATAATCGCAGTAACTATACCAAGAATTTTGAAGGAAAGGAACCAGTAAAGTGTTGGGAATGTAATGGTCCTCATTATGCATCAATTTTCCCCAACCGGAAGAAGACTGTTAGTAACATACATACGATACAGAGGAGATGATTTTTGGTGATCTAGCAAGGACAATGCCCAGGATCAATGCAACACTGGAAAACAGGCAAGCAGACTGTCAAACTTCCATGGTGGAAGTAGACGGTAAATTGAATCAAAACACTATATATATTTTAATTGATCCAGGGGCTAGCTTAAGTTATATTTCTCCTGATTCGGTAGAAAAATGCAAGTTATCAGTAGAAAAGTTTGCAAAGTCATGGTTAGTCCAGCTAGCTACTACTACAAAAAGAAAGGTGATTAGTTTTGTCAAGAATTGTACTGTAAAAATGGATCAGTTTGAAACTTCTGTTAAGCTTAATGTATTACCTTTAGGTTCTTATGATATGTTAATTGGTATGGACTGGTTAGAACAACACAGGGTAGTCCTGAACTGTTTTGATAAAAACATTTACTTGCATAAATAACGATGGAGAAATAATAAATGTAAAAGGAATCCCCAGGAAAACAACTATAAGACATATTTTTGCTTTGCAACTTAAGAGAGCTGTTTGGAAGGGTTGTAAAGCCTTTACTGTAACAGTAATTAATGAATAAAATACTAATAATGAAGATAAATTAAAATTGGAAGACATTCCGATCTTGAGGGAGTATTCAGATGTATTTCCGGAAGAAATTCTGGGATTGCCTCTGAAGCGGGAGTTATACTTCACTATTGAGCTGGTACCTGGCATGGTGCCCATCTTAAAAGCCCCTTATCGGATGAATATATTGGAATTAAATGAATTAAAGTCATAGCTAAAAGAACTTATTGATAAGAATTATATCAAACCCAGTGTCTCCTTGGGGAGCACCTGTTATTTTTGTTAGAAAAAAGAAGAAACTCTACGATTATGTATAGATTACCGTCAATTAAATAAAATGACTGTCAAAAACAGATATCCATTACCTAGCATAGATGATCTGTTTGATCAGCTACGTGGAGCGACTATTTTCTCGAAGATTGATTTACGATCTGGTTACCACCAGGTCCGAATCAAAGATGAAGACATCTTCAAAACAACTTTTAGGACCCAAGAGTTTGTTGTCATGCCATTTAGGCTTACTAATGCCCTGGCTGTCTTCATGTGTCTGATGAATAATGTAATGCATAAGTACCTTGACAAATTTATGGTTTTATTCATTGACGACATTTTAATTTAGTCGAAGTCTGAAGAAGAACATAAAGAGCACTTAAAAATAGTTTTACAAGAGTTACGAGAACATCAACTGTATGCAAAATTTAGTAAATGTGATTTCTTTAAGGATAAAATACAGTACCTGGGTCATGTAGTGACTAAAGAAGGAATTTTTGTTGATCCCGAAAAGATAAAGGCAATTGAAGAATGGTCAATCCCAAAAGATGTAACTGGTGTAAGATCATTCATGGGGATTACTGGTTATTATCGAAGGGTTTTCAAGAATTGCAAATCCCATAACTTCTTTATAGAAGAAAGGGAAGAAATTGGAGTGGAGTCAAAAGTGTGAAGATAGTTTTAAAAATTTTAAAACATTATTAACCACCGCACCAATCTTAAGAATTGTTGATCCTAATAAAGAATTTATAGTATGTACTGACGCATGCAATGATGGTTTAGGTGGAGTTTTAAATCAAGAAGGACACGCCATTGCCTATGAGTCTAGGAAGCTGAAGATTCATGAGAAAAATTATGTGACCTGTGACTTAGAATTGGTTGCTGCCATACATGCCTTAAAAATGTGGCGTCATCATTTAATCGGAAGAAAGTTTATATTAATGACAGATAATAAAAGGTTAAAATATATGTTGGATCAACCTAACTTAAACGCTAGGCAAGCCAGGTGGCTAACTTTCCTTAGCGAGTACGATTTTGAAATCCAACATATTAAAGGAAAAGAAAATAAGGTTGTTGATGCTTTAAGCAGAAATGTAAAACTGAATTTTGGGCAGCAATCAACAGCTATAAAACAGATTTAGAAGAACAGCTAGAAGAAGGAATAAAACTAGATGAAAATTATCGAAAATTACAAGCAAAGGTAAGAGAAAATTTAATTGAAAGTTTAAGTACATGGTATAGTTTAAACGAAAAAGGATTATTATTATATAAAGATAGACTATACATACCTAATGTACCTAAGATTAAGTTGTTGATTTTAAACGAAATTCATAAGACTCCTTACTCAGGACATCCTAGTTATCAGAAGACTATAACCATGCTAAGAAAGGATTATTTTTTGCCAAACATGAAAAATTAATTGGCATAATACATTGCTAAGTGCTTCGAATGTCAGCAAGTAAATACTGAACACCACCATCCAGCTGGGTTACTTCATCCATTACCTATTCCTAGCTGGAAGTGGGAGATAATCAGCCTTGATTTTATTACAGGACTACCTAGAAATCAAACTTGAATGACTCAATAATGGTAGTTGTCGGTAAACTAAGCAAGGCAACTCATTTTATACCTGTAAAACTACTTATAAAGCTACGAATATTGCTGATATATTCCTAAAACGATTTTTTCATTTACATGTAATACCGAAAATAATAATTTCAGATAGAGACCCTAAGTTTACGGGCAACTTTTGGAAGTATTTGTTAAAAGGACTAAATACTGCATTAAATTTTAGTACCTCTTTCCATCCTCAGATAGATAGATAGACTGAAAGAGTGAATCAGGTATTGGAAGATCTGCTCAGAATGTATGTAAAAGAACAGCCAGGTAAATGGGAAGATTACTTACACTTGGTAGAGTTTACTTACAATAATCACAACCAAGCCTCAGCAAAATATAGTCCTTTTGAAATTTTGTATGGTAGGAAGTGCAATACCCCCATTTCATGGAGTAATCCAGTTGACAGGTTAGTATTAGGACCTAAATTATTAAAAGAGACGAAGTTAATTGCAAAACATGTGCAAGGTAACTTGAAAGTTGTGCAAGATCGACAGAAAAGTCAAGCAGATATTAAATGAACTCAAAAGAAGTTCCAAGTAGGTGAACATGTCTTTATTAAAGTGAGGCCTAAAAAGAGTTCTCTAAGATTAGGAAGTTGTGCTAAGTTAGCACCCCGATATTGCGGACCTTTTGAATTACTGTCTAGAATAGGATAGGTAGCATATCAGTTAGCTTCACCGCCAAATTTGAAGGTTCATAATGTTTTTCATATTTTTGTGTTATAAAAAATATGTACATGATGCTACTCATGTTATTAACTAGAATGATGTGCAGGTGGAGCCTGAAGGATATTTTTTGGTGGAACCAAATTGTATCCTTGAAAGGAGGGAGACCTCACTTCGGAATCGCACCATTGGTCAGGTGAAGGTGCAATGGAAGCACCTTAGCCCAGAAGAAGCCACCTGGGAATTGGAGAGTCATATGTGGGATGCATATCCAATTTTGTTTCAGGGAAATTCTGAGGATAAAGAATAAATAACATCGAGGATGGTGTTATAAATTAAGGGGGTGTAGATGTCACATGCCCCAATTTGCAAAACATTTTTATGTTTTAAGAAACATTATGTTATATTTTATGTTAAAGTTTGTAATTAATGACCAAGTGGGGTCAAGGATAATTTAAATGTAGTTGCAGAATATTTTATTAATAAATAAATGAAAGATGAGACAATAGATTAGGGAAGCTGTTAAATGAGTGTTTTACTGGTCTTGATGGAGGAGGCTGGGTTGAGAGCAGATTGACATGTGGCAACATCCTCCAACTACTTCTAGCTGTTGCAGGTTGCAACTTCCCTATTTTTTTGGTCATGATTCCCCAAGAAAGTGGAACAAGAGTAGGTGGCTCATTTAGTAAAAACTGACCCAAAAGACCTAGGCATGCTAATAAAACTTCCCATTGAAGACAGCTGAGGCTGCTCATTCTGGATTTGTGATCATTCTGAGTGAATGAAGTGCACAAGAGAATTTGATGGAGGGGACTAGCTGAAGTAAGTTTGAGTGCAAAAGTGTTGAAGACCTGAACCAGTGGAGCTATTCTAAGCTGAGTTCATACTGCATCAAGCAGAACTGATTTACTGTTGAATACTCAGTGGAGTTGCAGAGGATTTCTAGACTACATCTCTCACCCAGTACTTCTACCAGGTGGACCATGAGACAATCTTGGGGGTCCTGAGAATTGCGGTCCAGCTCTTCTCCAAGAGTTGGTTGGGAGGAACAGGTTCCTTAAGCTATTGTCACCTCATCTATACTTTCAGGTTTTACTTGTTTAGTTCAGTCATTTAATTATTTACTGTATCTGGAAAGTTTAAGATTTATTAATGATATAGTATATTTCTATTCTTATTTCTGTTAAGGTTAGTTAGGAGAAATGTATATGCTATGAAAGTTAGTAAGTTATGAACTATCTAGATTAGGGTAAACGAGTACAGGAATTTATGAGTTAATTGATAGATAGAAAGAAAATACCTAAACTGTATTTTTCCACACCTTTTGCAAGGTAGTACTCTAGTACATTAGGTTAGTTTATTTTCAAATAATGAATTCGAATAAAGTATATATGCAGATGAAATTGTTATTTTCTACAGGACCTGTTGTATAAATTGTTTATAGGTTTTCTTTTGTACTTTTTTATTTACTTAAAGAATTTAAACAAACTAAATAGAGACAAATAGGAAAGAGCTTAGGTATTACACACTAGTCTGTGTAACATTTTACACGGTAAAACCAGAAAAATTTTATATTATAAATCTAATATATTAATCATAAATATATACTATAGAAACAAGAAATTATCAAGATTAAGTTTAACTTAACAAAGACAGTATATAAGGTTAAACAGTTGCCCAATTATTTCACCTAAGTGAAAAAAGAAACTAGCTCTGTAAATATTTAAAGAAGAATTAGGGTTTGTAAAATAACTTACGTAAAAGAACTATTCTTTTCATAATAAAATAAATTCAAAATTTATAAATATCAAAACCTAACAGTATATTCCAAAAGTACAGAAACGAGTTAAATTATTCATTTAAGATCTTCTCTATTTTAAATTTCCAGAAATCATTTATGATTCAATAACCATGTTACTATCTAAAGATTTCACTGTCAAAAGCCCTCAAGTTATAATTCACTTAAAGAAAACCAAACTAACTAATAATATACTTAACCCTAAACCCTCGAAAGGTAATAACAACAAAAATAGCTAGAATAATCACATTATATAATATATTATCCAAACAGAGATATTGTTAATCAACTTTAAGATGTAATAATTTCTTTAAGATAAAAAATAAAAACGGAACAAACACAGTCTCGGCCTATGGCCTTTTACATCACCAGTCAAGGCTTAAAAGGCCTGATTAAAAGTATCATAATTACAAACAGAGTTCACAATAAACAAAACATTTTTCTCGGCTATGAAAGCCCTTCAAAAAACTCTGCTACAACAGCCATGAGGGATTTATAATTTTTTTTATAAACAAATCATCTTATAACAACCCTCGGCCTTTCCAAACATTTGTAACACAGTACTTCAGGCCGAGATAAAAACCCAGTAACCCAAACGAACTCCATCAACTAAATTCAACACTATTTCACCACGGCAGGAGAACCACAGTGAGACCAATGCTTACCAGGGTTTACGCAGCTTGAAGTTGGTGCAGGGTAATCCTTGGTGTTTGTCTGCACTTCTCTATAGAATTTAAGCATCTGCAAAAACAAAGACTAATAAGTATTTATAGAACGAAAAAATTAAGAGAATAAATTATTGATGCACATAGAAGAAAGAATAATTTCCTAAAATGTTGTAACAAGAATCAAACTTGGAATGATATTAACTGTTACTGGTTTTAGCAACCCCGAAAATTTTTGAGCTCAAAAACCTAGCCACCTTTTTGTAAAGATGACTAGCTTTTAGGAAAACTCTGTGAGGGGGAATACGACACTGAGAGCACAAGTTTATTTTTTTTCCCAAGCCATGGCAAAGGGTTTAGGCCGCAACAAAAGTTAACACAGCCTGTAAAGCTCAAGACTGAAAAACTGGAACCATGACAGGAAAAACAAAAGATACCGAGAACTAAGCAACAAAAACAGTAAACCCTAACCAACAAAGATCGCACTACGATAATGATAGAGCCATGATCATCTTGTAAACTGACCAAAATACCAAAGAGCAATTTTTCAACACTTGTAGAGGCAGACTTATGGTAATTGCTTCGTGGTTTAAAGCGAAGCAGTGGCAATAAGAGGGTGCAGTTAAAAAAACTAGAGCAAGCACTCAACTTTACCTCTACGCAAAGGAGAGAGAGGCCGTGGACAGAGAGGTTTATGCGATGGATAGGCAAACAGGCTGAGCGACCATGAGCCTGTCGCCACTCTTTCAACACAGGGTAAAAACTTAGGTAAAAACGATATTTTAGGGTTTAGAAACCCCTTTATATACCAAAAATCCAAAGTCAAAGGCCCCATCGAATGTACATCGAACATGTATCTCCAAATACTTTTGCAAAGAGTGGGTTCGGCACTATAGTCAAAACCCTCTCTCAAATCCTGCACCTAGTATTGTATATAAGTTATTTATCATATGGTTTTTGGCAGGGTTGCTTTTTATTTGTTTTGGATTTTGTTTATATGACCCAAATACATTAGTTTGAGAGGTATTCATGAAAATTAGAGTTTTAAACATAAACTAAAACATTAACAAATGTATAGGAAACTTATACTTGTGTATTTTTCTCTCTCTTTTAAATTAGTGTTTAGTATTTGGTTCTAAGATGATACACACACCATGGTAAATGAACCCATAACATGTAAATACATGTAACTATGGAGACTAACTAGTTAGGACCTAGACTAGTCACAGATTCATGATTGCTAGTGTTTGATTTGACAATTAAACTCTTATATAATGAGAATTCATATAAAAGAAATAGGGGTAGTCATCTTATAGACATTAATATAACCTCTCCTACATAAAGAGTTATAACTCTATTGTGGAAATAAAACAAGTAGTGTTAGAACATTTATAAGCATTAAGTGTTAAGCCTACTTTAAAAATACTTTGTACATCATAGTACTGTTTCCTACATGAGTTCTCATTTAAATGTGCTTAATATTCTTACTCGGATCCTTATCTCTTTCCAGAATTATTCAAATATCAGTAAAAGTAATATTATTGGAAAATTATTATAACATCAAGAAGTTTCAATTAGGTAACTGCTAGATGAGATAACTCTTACTACTTGGTGATATCTATAATTCTATATTAAAAATGAAATGATACAAAATTAAATAAACATAAGCTAGTTATGATGGTTAGAAGAATAATTATGCCAATTTCAGTTTGTTAGGAAAGTACTCATTACTAACAACTATGGAGATCATAAATAATAAGATCAACAATACCTCTTTTTCTGTTTAAGTTGTAAACACATAATTTAACTAGAATTCTATTATATGCTAGCTGATTGATTTACTCGATCTGGAAAGACTGGTAACAAAACATCTTAATTGTTTACCTGTTCAGAACCTGTAGAAGAAGTAACACTCTACTGCGTTAGCTATAAGCTAAGTAAGCCTCGATCTCAATGGAAGTTCTTTCCTACTTTTCATAAGACAGTAAAAACACACTTAGTATCAGGTTCATACAAAATATTCTATTCCTGTCCTTCGGCAAACATAAACTACTAAATTCAAATCGTTAACATAGAACTATGAAGATAAACAAATAATTGTACAGATATTTACAAATGTCCATATCTAAATACTACCATTTAAAGAAAACCGTTAGCAGTTATTGGTCCCTAGGAAATGATGAATGCCAACATTTTATGTTACATGAAAATTTTTAAATTTTTATGAATTTTTGGGTCATTACAGTTGATAAAACACAACACCCCTTCCTAAATTAGGGTGACACAACCAAAGATTCTTAGGAAGTTAAAGCTAAAGAGCTTATTAACGATGGAATTTAATAGTAAGGCATGTTACTCCCAACATACAGTGAGTGTTAGGGTGGGTCCCAACTATTTACACAATATGGTGAATTGGTGAAAATAAACACACATAATAACTAATCAATGGTAAACCTCACTAATGGGAATTTCCATAAAATAACTCATGATAATCATGCATGGGTGAAATCACCATTGGTATCACACATCGTGGTGTCAAGTCATCAACTATCTAAACACAACATCAAAGCTTACAATCATCATCATTGATCCAATAACCCAATGTGGGTGTTATAATCCCCTCCCCCATCATGGAGGTGATGTCCTTAAATCCAAATCAACCAAAATCACAATGAAGTTCCAGTGCTATATAAGATCCAGTATTTCACATTGATCAAACTAACAAGTAAGCAATACTCAATATCAATTAAGTAGCTAGGGAAATTTGGAATCTACACCTTCCTTAGGATCTAGTGCTTCCTTTCTTATATACTCCATTTCACAATTTGGGAACATTTATTAACCAACCTAGTCACAATCAATAACATATAACCCATGACACATGAACCAATGTTGTATGGTTTGATAATAACACCAATGACTTCACAACATGTAGTATCTATATCAAACTTCCACTAAAAATCTATTTGACCAAAGCACTATTGATATTCAATAACCTATTTATTAAAATGAGTACATTTATTGAAGATACATTGACTATACCTCTATTCAAGATCCATTGCTTCTATAAAAAAGAGCATATTGCTTCAATTTATCATGGATATTGACCTTCTCCAAAAATTCCCTATCCACAATTGAAATTATCAATACCTCAATTTACTACTTCTTCTGACAATTTTATTTTATCATATTCCTCCTTTCATGTTCAATTAAAGACTACCTCCATCTCCATTTACTACTTCTTCTAATAATTTTATTTTATCTTATTCCTCCTTTCATGTTCAATTAAAAACTACCTCCATCGAGGATCGATGTTTTGTATTTAGTATTTCAAATACATTATGTTGTTGTGTCCAATTACTCAATCCTTAGCACTCAACCTTTCAATATCTCACACCTACCTTTCAATCAATAGTTATTTCCATGGTTAACTCATCATAAAGTGAAATTTCATACCCCTCATTTCACAAGGTTAAACCTAGTACCACAATTCCACAATTGTTCACCAAACATTTGTGCTTCATATTTACTAAGTACATGATCATTTACGATTTGTTAAATTTGAGTGCTCTCGACATCCAAATGCAATCAATCTAAGCGCAATAATTTTCAACACTACCAATTAGACACTATCCATTTGATCATGGGCCACCAACATTCTAAGAATTATCCCAACAACTATTCATTAACTTTAGGTATTCCAACACCACCATCCCACTACTCAATTTTCATATTTTTTTAAAGAATATAAAACTATTGATAAATAGAAGTATACAAACTCTAACATCACATTAATATAATATATTTAACTTGAAAACATTAATGTGAACCTTGATACCACATAATTCACTTTATTTTAATATCTTAAAAGTAATGATTCACAATTACGTATGAAAACACATTTAAATTTTGAAAAAAAAATATTAAAATTTAAAAATTGACATTCTATAAATGTGATTGCACATTTCGAACAATATTTCCAATAAGATTATAAAAAAGAAAACAACCAACTCCTTGTTCCAATAAGTCTTTAGTCTAGTCCAATAAAATGATGAGCCATAAGATCTATTACATCTGCCTTATGGCTTACGCGATGAAAGCCTAGGTTCGAATCCTTATGGAGGTTGGTTCGAATCCTTTTGCTATCCATTCTCTGTTAGCATCTTCAATCATTTTGCGGTTAAGTTCAAGTGCTCATTCCCAGTTTATAGCTCTGTCCATTCTTTTTTGGATCTTTGGTTCATCTCAGCTGCGCGAACTGCTCCCTTCCGATACCTTCCTTTGTTTATTCTCTAGGGAATCTGGCTTCATCGAAATCATTGTTTATTTGAAAACAAGAATCCTTCCTTCTCAGCTTCGATTTCCAGGATTGAAGTTTTGGTTAATTCTTACCCCGTGCCGTTAATATCTCATAAATCCCGTAATCCTGGTCCTGTTCCATTAAAAGGATTTCCTTGTGGTTTCTTTGATGGAGCTGCTGCGGAAAATAGAGGAGGCTCAGGATTTGTGATATTTATCAATGATTCTCATTTCTTCAGTTTTTCTATGGGATGTGGAAGAAGCACGAATACCAGAGCAGAATTATTGGCTCTTTGGGCAATTTTAAGAGTCGGTCTATTGATGGGAATTCCTATGCAGTTGATTTATGGTGATTCCATGGTTATTATTTCTTGGCTCAATAGAATTTCAACACTTGATGTTCCATGTCTGATGCATTGGTGTACCGACATAAGATATATGATTCACTTAGCCCCTCCAGTGATCTTTAAACACACATATCGTGAGCATAATTCGCTGGCAGATGAACTCTCAAAAAATGCTTTGCATTTGGATATGGGATTTGTCTCTCTCTCGGAAATTTTTGATGGTTTGATTATTAACCAAGGCAGTCTGAATCTATTTTAGAGTTACTGATTTATGCAGTGTATGATTCCAGTAGTTGATGATGTATCACTTTTTGATCAGTTAGAGTCCATTCTGACAGCTGTTTTTGCTCTGATTTGTATTGTTTAAAGTTCACTTCAGATTCTTATCAGCATTTCTGGCCTGATTTATTCAGGGATGATGAGTAAAGTCTGCTACAATCAGAATTTTTTACTAGTACTGTTGTTGTTGTCTTGTCATTTTTTGTCTTGCATGAGACGAACTTGTTTATCAGTCATCATATTGGTATGTAAATGATGTCTTTTGATTCATCTGAATAACAAAGATTGGTATTTTTTCCTCTGAAAAAAAGGTCTTATGCGGCCACTGTGATAGTTCAACTTTCATTGGAAAGATTGTTCTTGCATCCAACATTAAGGCTGGCCTCAACCCATGATTTTCATCCAAGTTGTTAGATAGAGTGGCTCGAATACATAAGGCAGTCATGTGGTGGCCTAGGTTTCCATAGATTGTTAGAAAAAATATCCATTACATCCATTATATGACTAATATATATAATATGTTCTAATTTGAAACAAAAAATATATATTCCTCAATAAAGAGTTGCCTAGTAGAAAAGAAACTAGTAAAAAGGATGATGAAAATATTAAAAAAATGTGGCCATCCCTAGATTCATGAATATGCAGTATCCTGATTCCATTGGAATCCATATTTTGAGATAATATCTACATTCATATACCTTTCTCTAAAAATATGAAAAAAGAAATATGTTTTTTTTATAAGCTAGCTTTGTAGAACCTTCTATTTTTGTAAATTTACATATGATACAAAAAAGATCTAGGGCTAGGCTATCGTAATGGAAACTAGACCAAACCTAGGTAAGCAGTTAATGTGGGTCTATAAATATGTCTCGAAGAAGCAAACATGTTGGGAGAGGATTCCCCACAGAGGGAAACCAACCTCGTTACCATAGTTGAAAACGACAAAACTTGATTGAAAACTAACATAACTAAAAGAAGTAGAACTAGGATAACAAGTAAAAAAACACATGGATTATGATAACACACCCAAGTAGTTAACCATTAGTGGTTGATTGGGACACATTCGTAGAAACCGAGATAGGATGGGAGGCTTCCATGCCTTGCTTCTCCTTTGGAATCCGAAGTGGAAAATCTTTTGCCTTCACTAATTAATACAACTCCCATCGAATGGCCTCTAAATGGTCACTAATATCCTTTATGAATCTGAATACCTCAAGTTTCATTTGTTGCTTCCCTAGGAGAGCGTACCCAAGCATATTTTTTACTATCCAATAAGGATTGATGGATCAGTTCTCTTGGTCACTCTTGACTTGCATTTCAAGTAGATGAGTTTACACCTTGTCTATCCACAACTACAAGTATGATGGAATGGAAGAGGAATACGTATCCTTCCATCCATCCACCATTTGGTGCTTCCACGCTGAAAATGCACACGTTGTCTAGGAGGCATAGTGGCCAATATTTTAGAGATGGGAGCTTGTGACCGAGTTTACATCAAGTTTGCAACCAAGAGCATAGAGTTCAAATCCAAACACTTACTTACAAAAACGCTTGAGATATCCATGGAAGTTAAGACCTTTCCCATCCTTGCTGCAATTAAGAACTGGTAGCCATACTACCACTAGAGAGACCCTTCTCACACTTGACTAGATTGAGCATACCTTCATTTGCTTTGCCCCATCTCATCAACATAATGTCGTCACATGTGTTTTACTGCAATCCATTTAAAACAACCATTAAACTACCTGTCTCATTGTGCCAACTGGCTATCCCCTCAATAGATTGTTGTCTCAATACGCTATCTGGTTATCCCTTCCGTAGTTGGCTCGCATGCACCAAGATAGTTTCCAACCGCATCTAGGCAAAAAAAGAAATGTTATTAAACATGCTACATGACTACTTGATCTCCTTAAAAACTAGTTTCAATAACAAAAAAAAGATTGTATACCCCCTTTTATCAAATTCACAATGACTATAAAATCACCAAATAAAGATTTGTATATTATGAGTATTTTTTTCATCCACAAGCATACTTATTTGTACTTCTTCTCAACGCCACTTTAAATTTTAAAAATCAATCATTATATACATATAGAACCACATATACCCTACAAAGATCATGCTCTCCTTGACTTGCTCCATCAAAGAAATCCTATGCACCACTATTATCAATTAATTATTATTTAACCATTCTAATAGGTTTCTCCTTAAACAGTTGTTTAAAACCTTCTAAAAAATAAACTTTGTACAACAAATTAATAATAATAAATATATATTTCAAAAAACAAATACACATTCAAACCAACCATATGCCCTATGTAACTAACAAAGATAAAGATTTTGAACTTCTTAACATCAAAATTCCTACACTATAATTATAATCTCCTATCAATAAATACACCATTATGAATGGAGTTGTCTAAGCTCTAGACGATTTGCATATTTTCTGCCGAATTTGATCGGAGTCTGACAACATGGTTTGTTACTAAAAAGCAACTTCTATTGTTGAAATTGCAATTTTGGTGGCAAAAATGGATTCAGGGCCTTCGATTACCCATGGGGCACCCCGTTATGCAATTCCAACCGCTTAAAATTGCAATTTGAACAATTTCGCCAAATTTTAGCCAGAAAATATGCTGCATTTCAAGTACAAATCATCTAGAGTTTAGATAACTATTATATATCCCCTTAAGCTTATATACTCCTTTCAAATTACTATTGGACAAGTCAACAATAAACTTATCACTATTTTTGCACAAAATACACTTACCCATGCAATTATAACCAACTTTTTAAAGGTTATTCCAAGTAAGAAATGTATGCCTTAAAGCTACCAATATAAAATTGTGAGTCTTAATATTGGTGTCTTTAAAGGGCATTTAAATTTGTAGAGACACTTCCTTTCTCTACCCCAACTAGAACACTTAAAACTTGATATCTTGTTTTAGGAGTGTAGATACCATTAATAGGATTTTCCCCATATAATCTCATTTGACTCCTAAATTCTTATATACGTGCTCAAAGTAAAACATAATCTTAATCACCTCTAACCCAAGAATCCAAAACAATCTTCACTCTTAATCCAGTCCCTAGTTTCCAAAAAAAATTGTGTCTCACTGTAGGAAAGGTTAAGACAATTGCTTTTAAAGTAATAGAAAGATCATATTTTTTCTTCACAAGATTCTTTACCTAGTTTTCTACAAAATCAAACATTGAAATTATGATTTAAGATATGAATCACCTAACTTTATTTTAAACGAACTATACTAGTATAAACCCACCTAACTTTGGTTCTACAAAGTATCGAGACGAATCAAATCCAAAAACCTTTCACCACTAAACTACACCACACATCCTTCTCACTACTATGCTACAACATACTGATGCATGCATTCTTTTTTTAATTTTTTTAATTTTTTTATGTGGCAAACAGACACTTCATCCCCCATCCGGGCTCCACTATTCTACAACTATTGATACATGCATTATTTTTTTTTATTTTTTTTGGGACAAACGAGCACTTCCCTTCCACCCGGGCTGTAAAAGTGCACCTTCTTAGCGCAATTATTATTAACTTCTAAATTAATATCCAACAAGCATTTGGTCGATGACTCTCAAATATATTATTATTTTATTTATTTAAATTTTCTTGTTGTAATATTTTGCAAAGGAGTTTTCTAACTATTAGATGATTTTGACTCTTCGGCAAATGTTTAACGAAATCTAACATTTTGAAAATTGAGAAATCATAATTTTTCTATACTCGGAATCCATCTTTAATTGCAAAAATGGATTCAGTACACCCAAAAATCCCTATGATACTGGAAGTTTACAGTATTAACAACTTATATTTGGAATTCAACAATTTTCGACTAGCTTTTGAGAAAAAAATACTAAAAAACCAAGGTAAAATCGTCTAATCTATAGATTGTTGTTTTTTTTAATATTAATTTGTGGCATTTAATTCATGAAATAATTATATGAAATTTTGAAATAATCTTTATAATTATAATTTTTATTTATTTAAAATGTATTTATTATTTTATGACCTTTGCATATCTTCAAAAGTAGTGGACCTACGATAAATAATTATTATTTATTTTAAAATGTGGTTCATCATTTGTTAGAGGGCCACTCCACGGAAAATTCCAATACCTGATATTCAAACTGAATCAAGGTATGGTCAGCTCATCAATCACAACATTTATTTTACAAAGGGCTCCACAAGAGCAACATGTCACTTACAAGAGTAGAACCTGGGTGGGGAGGGTAACATTCATTCCTCCCAACCACCCAAGCTACATCCATTTGACAAATAATAATTATATATTTATGATTGTTAATTTATTTGTCTTTCGTTTTTTATATGAGCTATGTAAATTGTAATAAATAAATACACTTATTTTATGGTATTTTAGTATATTTGTATCATTTTAAAATTTTCTTTAGGTGTTTAATTTATTTTTAAATCTTAAATTCGAGATATCTGCTAAATAGTTTTTAAGTTTTTTCAATCATAAAAAATAAGAAAGAAAGGAGAGAATAAGTTTTAAATGATTGTTTGTAAAATCAATGGAACATTCCAATTTATATGGAGCAAGAGGCAAGCACGACTCTCGTATAACTAGGGTTTGTTTTAACTACTATAAATTGATCTACATGTATCAACATGTAGATCAATTTGACTTTATGTATCCCCGGATCAGGTGTTTATTTAGCTAAAATGATCACATGTCGTTGCATGGCGAGTCCCAAGGAGAGCACTTGACTCACGACACTTGTCTGTCCTCCTCCTAATTAACAAGCACGCCACCTTGCCATGCAATTTAATGAACACACTACACTCATGACCGCTCTTGACTTCAATGAATTGTAAGATCGATTGCCTCTCCAGTCAATCTGTACAACGAATCATGACAACTACTTTGCAAGTTAGGGAAACATATGTCTACAATTATTCAAGTTACCAACTTAAAATCATGAACAAGCCTGATTTCATTCTAGGAACCAGTACAAATGCTATCACTACTATGGCATCTGGTGATTTCAGTCGTTCAAGTTCTTGTTTTCAGTATCATAAGGATAGATGGGTAGCAGCTCCAAATATTTTGACTATTAAATAGGTCTGAACAGGCTCAATGGATAGGTACTATATAGGGCATGTCTCTTTCTAGCTTGTTTGGGTTCTCATTTTTTTTAGATCCCCTTGTATTCTTTATGCTCCAAATTTTGTTAGAACCTTTCTCACGAAATCTCCAAGATGTCTAACTTCAATGGCATTGTCACTCTTTCCCTCTCCTTGCTCCTACCCTATGGTCGTTGTGACTTCAATCGTCCTCATTCCATTTTGTCCTATCAGCAAGAGGTGGTCACCTCTCCCCATATTTCAAAGCTCATCCCTTCTCTTTGCTCCCCTCTGCCTTTCGATCCAATCCTCTTTCATTCTACCCATAATGCCCCTTTCCCGTCATCCCCCAAAGGGCAAGGCACCTTTCATAGACAACAAAATCAAGCAAGAAATCGAGGTCAATTTCTCTCGATACCTCCACCTCAACCCAATCCACATTCAAAGGAGAATTGAAGAACTTGAGGAGGATACTCTATTCGAACAAGAATTCACACCAGATGAGGAAATAACGGAAAACATGAAGGGTTATGCTCCGGACCCTGGAAACACAAGTGCTAGAGATACTAAATTATTCAGAACAATTTCTCTCAAGTGGCATATTAAATCCCTGCTAAGCAAGGATATCCTCGACACTTAGGAGGAAAGAAATGGTTCAATACTGACGATGGAGAAAATCATTGATCAAAGCAACAATTTGTAGGCTCAAAACAAAAGGTTGGACATAAATCTAAACTGTCTCTACAAAACTACAACAAGAATGGATTTTCCTCCTGAAGACCAATTGAATGTCCAAGCAAGCCAGGCCCTAGCAAATCCAACTCGGGATGATGAAACAAAGAAGCCAAAATAGATTCCTTTAGTTTTTTTTTTAGTTTTTGAACATCTATGTCAATATTAGCACTATGAAAAACTCATATTATGTAAATAGTTCGAGTTTAAATCCTTTTAGTAGTGTTAAAAGCGTAGATAGAGTTGCTACAATCAAACCCTTGTTTAACATTTGGGCTAGATTTCTTAAGGTCGGCCAAAACTTTGAATTTGATTGGATGTACATATTTTTTATATATCAATATAATAGAAATTGTGCTAGCTTACAAAAAAAAATTGATTTTATGTAGGAACAACAACATTATAAGGAATGATTACCATGGGGAATTCACCCACCTAGATAGATTTGAATGAACTATTCTCTATCAATATATTGAAGCATTCAAATCATTGGACCTATCTAAAAGATCTCAACTTATGCATGATAAATTTGTTAAGTGACTAGACTCCATCCCTTAATTGGTTCTCCAGTCCTTTGATATAAGAAAAAAACACTCATTCTTTTTTAACAAGCTCTAATTGGAAATTTTATAGGTCTTTGACCTAACCCAAGGACCATGGAGGTGTGGATAGTAAAGCATTGGCTTCCAAAGATGAAAAACCAAGTAACTTTGTTTGCTTGTGGCCAAGGGATTTCTGTGTTTTTATTCCAAAACAAGGAGGATACAAACTATGCTTTTTCACTTTGGACCATACTTCATGGGATCTTGAGGTCTGTTCTTAACCCACTAGCCCTAGACTGTAACTCTGAAGAGGAGAACAATATGCATTGTATGGGTATGTCTACCTCATCTTTCACTAATATTTTGGAACAAAGACCCTTGAAAGCTATTGGGGACAATTCGGGGCAATACATTGATTGAGTTTAACCAAAATGAAGTTTGTTTAACTATTCCAAAATATGTGTAGAAGTGAATTTGGAGAAGGGTCTCTAGAGGCGTTGCAAATCAATATGGATGGTTAGATTCATCGGCAAGAATTAGATTATGAGCAACTCCCCTTCAAGTGAAATTCTTGACATAAGTATGTGCATTGTGCTAAAAGTTGTCAAAGGACCCAAGACGAATTGCATCTCCCTAAGTAGCCATCAAAATTCTCTAGTAAAATGGAATAGAACCTACTCATCCCAACAAATAACAGGCATAGAGAACAATATAAAAAGGTGCCTTAGCAATCAAATACAACCCAATAGGGACCATCCTCAGCAAACATTGATCACTTTGAGGCCCTAGAAAACTTATAATTAAAGGCAAAGGAAAATGATGGATAAAAATATAAAAAGCATAAATACATACCTAAAAGGAAATTAAACTGCCCCACAAATAAATAAAAAAGGTCAAGATATTAGCTTAGAATAAATATAAAATTTACAAGCCCTTTTAGTGGAAAACAAAAAGAAGAGCAACCGATTAGTTCCAAAGGCTACTTCAAATGTGGGAAAAGGACCCAACACCTCTAATGTTTCATGTTCAAGTAATAGATGTCCTCAATACATTAAGTTCACCCTATGCTCATCTCATATGTTAATGTATTGAGAAAAAGGCATTGCGACTTTATAGTTCGTCCCTACTCGTAAGAGGGAAAAAATCCAACCAAGAATTGAGAAATAGAACCATAACAAAATAAAGCCTTAAAATCTCAAAGTTTGATTTCATAGTACCTTTCAATAATATCCTTTTACCTATATGTGATAAAGATATATCTAAGATCTTATATTTATCCATTATGTGTGGTCAATTTACATGGTTTCTCCTTTTACCTATATGCGTGATAAAGATATATCTAAGATCTTATATTTATCCATTATGTATGGTCAATTTATTTTGTTTATTTTGTTTCTCCTTTTATCCATGTGATAAAGATATATCTAAGATCTTATATTTATCCATTATGTATAGTCAATTTACCTTGTTTGTGGGACAATTTATCAAAATTTATGTGTAATAATCATATCAAAAAATAGGTCACATCTTTAGTCTTTAAATAAATAATAATGGTCACAATAATTATTCTATGGGAAAATGAAAAATAAGCATTTAAACATTATTTGAAAGTAAAGTTATAATTTTTATTTTTTATAAAAAATTAAAAAAAAATATAATTCCAATCCATTATAATATATATATATATATAATATGGCAATTTCTACTTAAAAAAACTAAGTATTTAACATTATTTACAACTTTTATATATATATATAACATTATTTATAACTTATATATATATATATATATATATATATATATATATATATATATATTCCATGTACATATGTAGAACTAAATACTCTTATATATACATGAGGGGCCAGTAAAAAATAGAAGCATAACATGAAATGGGTCATAGTTGAGTAACATTTTATAAATAAACCAACATAGATCTATCTTAAACCTGGATCTAGAAAACACCGAGAGGGATCCAATTTCTTTAAGTGTAAGTTATTTTTATCTTATTTTTTTAAATGTTCATAAAAAATTACACCTCAAACATTTTAATATCTTTTGTTCAGTAAATTCAGGTTTAACATGGATCTTTTAATTACTTTTCATTTAGTTTTATTATTGGGTTTTTATTATTTGATAAATTAGACGATGTTTTTCTCTATATTTTTTTTTGTTTTAGCAGACTTGTTGGTGTAGTGTTAGGTTAAAGACACATTGATCTCATCAATGTTATTTGGATGACACTCCTTTATTCTAATCAATAAACCATAATCAAATATATCAAAATTTTACTCTAAAGCCGCACCAAAATATATCTAAATTTTATTTTTAAAAATGTTTTATTATTATTATTATGGTGAATTATAAAGAAAGTTAGTTAATTTAAATTATTTTATAAATAATTAAAAATGAAATAAAATAAAAAAGGTAGAATCTTCCAAAAATGTTGAATATTTTTGTTTTTAATATTTTTGTATTTATGTCTGTTAATATAATGTTTTTTTTAATGTTGGCTAGCATAATGTGACTAACATGACCGGATCTTCCCTATACTAAATTGAAAACACTCACTTCTCTTGATGCAAAAATAAAAAAATAAAAAAACATACAATAAATACAAAAAACATGCAATAAGTACACAACCAAGTAATGAATAATGGAATATAGGCATATCATAAAGGAAATACGATATAAAATCGTTAAGAAATCATGAAGGGTGGTATATATAAAATTGGGTGACTTGAACCAAGTAATGAAAAAGTACAGATAACAAGTTCTTTGGATTTGTTTCTGGGAGGTCTAAGTCATTAGTTCTTAGTGTAGAGATACAGTTAACAAGTTCCTTATTATATTTTTTTTCTTTTATAAATATATATGGATTTATTTTCCACTTCTCCATCTTCATGCGGCCAGTTGAATGCGGTATGCATGGCCCATACAACTTTTCCACTACTGTATGTAGTAGTGTTGTCATGTGACCTCTATGGTATCACAGTTGCAAGGGATGCAATTCTACACCGATTAATGTATTTAATATTAACCCTAAACCCATATGGGTAAATGTGCATACACCTTTATAGATGACGCATGATGATCTATTTTGGTGGTCTATGTGAGAATTATCGAATGAACTGTAGAATTATTGTAATAATAAAGTGGCTACTGATCATTCGGTATATGCATATAGTACACTCTTGGTTAATACAAATAAAATAAAGATGTATATTTATATTTGAATTTGTTAAAAATTAAATTAAATTTTAGCTGAGCACCCATATTTTTTTTCTCTCTCTCTCTATATGAGAGTGAAGCCCAGCTCAAAGCAGATAGTCGAATGAAAGAAGACGAGAAACATTGTTTTAACCAAACATTATAAACCAGTAGGCTCGATGGGCCAGCAAAGCATATATGTCCATGTTTTGAATAGACATAATTGCTACAGGCTAACAAAGCCGATATGACCACTTATTACAAGGCAGTAGGCTTGATGGGCTAGCAAAGCCGATATGAACATTCATTACAAAGCAGTTGGCTAGAAGAGTTAGCAATGCCGATATGTGAATAGACATAATAGCAACCGAACAACAAATATGATATGAACATTCAATGAATTAGTCATCCTTCACCTTTACCGACAACCTTTATGGAGAGGCAATAGCATTGTCTAATAATGTCACGAAGCTAAATTACATTTATTTAAGGAAAGAAAAACATTTTTTAAACCATTTGAGTTACTGAGTATAGTTCATTTATATTTATGACAAAGTATAAGATTATCTTAGTTTTGCAGAAGAAGGCCGGCAAGGTTTTAAAGTGCCATCATTAAGGTTTTTGGGGGCCATTATAAGTTTTAAGGTTTTTGGGGGCCATTATAAGTTTTTGTCCGGAGCTACACGTGGATTCCATGCATTGTCTCACAGACACACGGTTCTTCTCCATCCTTAGATTGGTGTTGATGCTTGACAGAAAATTGATGAATGGCCATAGTACTGGGGTGTTTCAATAGGCGAGTGTAGTCAGTTTTTGCTGCTGCTGAAAGTTACGGTGGTTCAGTTAAGCAGTTCCTTTCTTGCTTGGATATATGTCTCTTACTCCTTCTGAGGATTAAATGCTGGAGGAGGTAAAGCAAACTGTAAATTGTTGTTATTCTGTCTGGGGATTGCAAGATAGTTCTGAAACTGTAATTCGATGTCAAAGGTCAGGGGATCGCTGGTGGATATTGTAATGGGTTAAGATCCAGTTCAAAATTCGGTACAATCTGCGAAGACCAACAAATCAAAAGACAATGCTATTTAGCACGTAGCCAACGTCTCTACTCTGCTCTCGATTGCGGCACATAGGGAAAGGCATCATATTTTGCTGCGATATATCTAGGTTTCTATTTGGCAACTTCTTCATGATTAGCTGCAGCTCAACAATATTAATAACTTTACAGGAGGTTTCATACCTGCAAATATATGTACATTGCCAGTGCTTAATTATTTAGATGTTAAATTGCCTAATACAAATAGCATGAATGACAAATCATTTAGAAATCAAAATGACAAATAACAGATTACAAATAGAAGCCGACTGGGTTTCGAAACATGGATAACAACTATTTCTTAAGAGGTATAGGAACTCCATGTTTAGCTCTTATAGGGTTTTGTTATTACTATTTTTTTCTCTTAAACGAAGAGTGAATAAATCATTTTTGCTTTGGTTATCTTGGAATTCCTGTTTTGTTTGCATTCGTCTGAATCTGGTAATTACTACTTTTCCCAGGGTTCATAACCCATGCTTGATTTTGGGTTCATACTCCTGGTTTCCTCGGAATAATTGCACTACATATATTTTGAGTGATTGTACAAATCCCTAGCTCATAAAAGATCTAGGGATACTGAGGCAAGCTCCAAAAATTTAATTTTCAGTTTTTCTTTACCCCTTAATTCTGTATAGTTTCATATAAATTCTCTATTATGTTTACAATAGTATGGTAAAAAATAAGCCAAGGCTATTGCAGAACTTGACAACAAAACTAGGGTAAATTTGCCATTACTGCATAAAATAATACAACATATAGCTTTCATGCTTTGACTCTGTCGGTGAAACACCGCTACAGTCAGGATATAATCGGAGCTGCATCTCTATTTGGATTTGCAATTTGGAACAGGAACAAAGAAACAAAAGAATATTGATTATCTTGTGCAGATTCTGAGACTCAACTTGAAGGAAATGCAGATAAAGCAGCGTGAGGGTGCCGATGGTGTGAGACAGGCAATGTAGCAAAAGCGGTCGAAGAGAGAAGTTTACGAACCAGACTATTGAGACACAAGATGAAAAGTGGGTGGGAAATTAACTATTGGATCCTTAGAATGATAATGTTGGGACTACACGGCGGATTTAACGAGGATGAGATTGTTTTCAAGCTAGATGAGGGCAATCTGGTGGGAAGTGGGTGTTCCTTATAGGTATAGTTTATTGAAATGATAGTCCACAGGTTCAAGCCTTCCTTGTTAGGACTTATGGGGTTACACCCTGTATCACTGGAATGGAAAGGGTAGGATTGAAGGCCAAGCCTATAAACTTATAAATCTTTCCTGTTGTGAGACTCCATAAACTTGCATTATTGAAGAGTGTCTATGGAAGAAGGCTCTATAAACCCTACACTGATTCTATATCTTCAAAAATATCGGCCAATGCGGGGATCATTATTAAGAAGCACAACGTAGAATAAAGAAACTATGGATTTGAGTTGTAACCTAGACAAGGTAAATTAGGTGGAACCATAAAATTGGTAAATTAGGTAAAACCATAAAATTGGGTCACATATATACTCAACGTGACTTCTTTATTACCCTCATTAGAGACTCATATTTTCCACCTTATTAGACACTGGTATTTTTTATATTGCAATACTGTTACCCTATTGATGTCATTAAAATGGACAAATATAAACTAGCAGACCACATAGACTGGTATTTTTTAATAGCTTAAGCTAGGCATAGGCTTATACAACTACACCTAACTGTTAGAAATCTAGCAGCCAGTTTTCCATTGCCAGATAATACTGTTAAACCACATCACCCATTTTGAGAGCCATTTGCTACTGGAAGCTTACTTAATGAAGGAACACAAGCAAAACAGAAGAAGTCATCCAGAAGCTTACCAACTTCTAAACAAGGAAAACATAAGTCATTAACCGCAAGCCTGAAGAAGAATTTAAAGATGGTGCGGCAGGTCTCACCCACGCTACGGCACTGCGTCCAATAGTACTTCAAGATGCTATAGTTAGGAGGGTTGTTGAATGAGGATTTTTAAGATGACTAACCGTGGGTACTTTGGAGCAATCCGTGTTCTCTTCCTACTTATGCTCTCGAAGATCCATCCAGTCTATTCGCGGGGGAAGACGATGAGGTAGACCTAAAGTTTGATATGTTCCTGTCGGGCTGTCTAGGCGAGGAAGACGACAATGCATATTTGCGGTTAAGGTAAGCTACAAGTTAAACCCTACAGTCTTTTTAGTCGAAATTCGATAGCACCACCATGAAAAAAATGTAATTGATTCAGCAGAGAAAAGTGATTTCAAAATTATATTGGATTTATACGGATTTGCTATCAGTTTTCTTAACTAACAAATATAACGTGAATCTTATTGCAGGAAGGATTCCAACGAAATAAAAGTTTCCCTGTCAATGGAAGAGATGCTAGAACTGGAAAAGTTGCCCTGTCAATGGAAGAGATGCTGGAACTGGAAAATTTGTCCTATCAATGGAAGAGATGCTGGAACTCGAGGATTCAAAACCCTTCTTCGTAACATCACAACATATCGACATATCGATGCCTATAGAAAGTAAGGAAAAGCACAAGTAGTGCAGTAAAGAAGAGAGATAAATGAGAAAATCCATACCTCGTTGCAATAAACAGCTCTAGCAGAGGTGGTGGTGAACACAGGTAAGCTCCAATAGACAGCTCTAGCAGAGGTGGTGAACACATGTAGAAATAGAGATGCCATGAACAGATGGAGAACATGCAAGAATCCACATGTGGCGAGCTACAACAAAGTGAGGATAAGGCATTAACATAGAAGCTAGTGTCACTAACATTTTATGTTAGCTAAGTAATGTCATATTGGAGATAGCATTAATCTATGAATATTAGGTATGATTTTTCAATGTTGTTTTAACCTTAAGTTTGAACATCTGAATATGAAATTGGCCTTGAAATGAGGCTAAATAAGGCCTCAAATTCTTTTATTGGTCGAAAGAAAACTATGGAAGCATTTGGCAAAGAAAACTTAGGATAAGTGCTTGGATTTATATTGAAAACTATGTAAGCATTTGGCAAAGAAAACTTAGGATAAGTGCTTGGATTTATATTGGTTTTTGTGCTTGAATTTATATTGGGCGGCGGCCACCAGATTCAACTTATAATAAGTTGGTTGAATTTACATTGGGTTTTGTGTAGACAAATGAAAACAGCGGCAAGCCGATTCAGATTCATAGAGTCCCTGCCAGCGTAAAGGCAGGTCCCTGCCAGCGTGAAGGCAGCGACTAATACGCAGGTCCCTGCCAGCGTGAAGGCAGCGACTAATAATGGAATATAGGCATATCATAAAGGAAATACGATATAAAATCGTTAAGAAATCATGAAGGGTGGTATATATAAAATTGGGTCACAAAACATCATGACTTGGTCTTATTGGTATTTTATACTTATGATATTTTTGTTTTAATTTTAAAAAAGTGCACCGACTTTAAACTTATTTGGGATAGCTGGATCTTATAAAACAAATCAATCTAAAAAGCTATTCTTTGAAATCTATATTAATAAAATAAACTATTTTATATTTAAACAATTATTCTTTGAAACTTTTATCTATGTATCTATAAGCATTAGATATTTAACAAAATCTATTTTTCTTTATAAGAACATATATAGATTATATTAAGAAACCAGTGGTATGGCTACTGTAAAAAAGTTTACAGTATTCCAAAATGGTTGTCTAGAAACAGAAACAAGAAGGCACATGAAACACTTAACTTGCTACGAGTGGATGGACTGACTAAGAGTCGTTAACTAAGAGTTGCTAACTAAAAGCACTAAGTATGAGATGCAGCCATTATACATCGCAAACATAAATAACAGGACTATTACAAAATTCATAAACCCTGAGGCAAAGAAGAGTCGAAGTTACTTCCCATGACAACCACGATTCTAAGATGACGACTCTTGAGGTGCAACACCGGAGACCTTCTCCATTGTAATCCTTGAAACCTGCAACTCCAACTTTTCAAAGCAAATTTCCAATTCTAACAACATCGCCATCATTTCCCGTTCAGACTGTGATAAGGATTCAACAAATTCCTCCTGAGTTTGAGTTAAAACTTTGTCCACAAGTTCCAATCGACGTCCACCCTCTTCATCCAAAGGTTGCAGGTAACGATTTTTCCCTCTCAATTTCATGCGTATTTCCCTGAACTCAGCTTCAAACAACGGAGGAGGATTGCCAAGAGCGGTCGACTCTAAGCTGGAGGCCATGAAGACGAAGAGCTTACTGAAACAAAGAACAACAAACGAGTTTCCTTTGTGAAACCAACAAACCATACTAAAATCCAGAATGCTAACACTTCTAACTGTCGGACCATCTCCTTTAAACTCCTCCTCGATGCCCCTTTGTCCTAGAATCCATGCATAATCCTTCACACAGTCTACACAAAGGAGAAAGGAGGGAAGAGGACACCGATACAGGACCAGATTGCAGACGAGCTCGCGCGAGAAGACTTTGGTTGATGTTGGGGGGTTACGATATGTACTGTTTACACAGAAGACGAGGTTCATGTGCCTCACTCCTCACGTCGACATGATGCAAATTAATATTCCACGGGCCAACATGTGGGGAGCCATTATGGTCGGTCGCCACATGGCTTGGCCACATGGTAAGCCCTTCAACTCCATGTCGATGGTCCTATGGAATAGGCCAAGAAGAAAGATCCCCATTTAGGCTAAGAAGCCCTTTGCTCAAGGGGGCTGCAACCTTTGCCGTCAAGTTCGCTACTTCATTTAAATTTCTTAAGACGTGAAAGAAGTCTATCTTGTTGAAGGTTTTGGATAGTCTCTGGACTTTCTGAATTAATTGTCGTAGCTTCAACTGAGTAGGAAGAGAGCTTGTCACTATGACTTGAATGATTAGTTTTGAGTCCCCAATCACAACAATTTTAGAGATTCCATGAACACAAGCTTGACAAAAGCCTTGCCATAGAAATAAAACTTCAGTTATGTTGTTTGTATCTTCTCTGAATCCTCAAAAATATACCCATTCATATACTCCATCGAGGTTAAAAAGAATCCCTTCCCCTCCTCCTTCCCCCTCTAAAAAATCAACTTTTTATTAGTACCTAATAAAAATCACTATTTTACTATCTCGAAATACTCTTTAAAGTGTGTTTTCTTCATTTTATTTTTAATTGAAATGTTATTAATTTTCTTTAGAAATGGAAAAATACTCTTTAAAAGTGTTTCCTTCCGTTGTTTATTTAATTATTTAATGCAATTTTTTCCCATTTATTTCATTGAGCTTTTGACTTGTAAATTTAAGAGTCTCCGATGAGTTAATAATTTCACTTTAAGAGAAGTGGTATTTCATTTCCTTAATAATTTGACTTTAAGAGAAGTGGCATTTCATTTCCTTTTTTCATTTAGCTTTTCATAGATGCATGGTACAAAGTTCATTCATTGGGCTTTTGTTTTCTAGAACCAAAATTGCCCCATTCGTTAATTTCGGTAAAAGTGACATTCCATTACTTTTATTTATTTAAATTATAAATATTATTCCTAAAGCGTGTGCATTATGGGTTGTAAGATATTTGTTGCTTTCTCGATATAATTGAATTTTTTTATTTTATTTTATGTTAAATAAAAACTGTAGTGTTTTTTATTTTATTTTGTGTATTATATTAAATTAATTCAATGTTTAATAGTGTGGTTATTTGGATAAATCTAAAGGAATGAGAGACTTGTAATTTCTCCATTAGTTAAAAAGGAAGTATTCTTAATTTTGAGTTCAAGGTCAAAGTTTTATTAGAGAATGGTCGGTATCTTAGTGTAGACTAATTTTGGTAAGTGTTGATGCAAAGTAGAGTTGAAAAATATATATATATAAAGAATGAGATTGAGTATGTGGTTTCGTCGAAGTTTGAGTATTTGGAGGTTAAGGTGTTATTTTATACATCTTCTACACCTAGTTTTCTTTATCTTTTTTTCCATGTCTTAATAGACGTATAATTTTTTTGTATAATTTGGATTATAGTTAGTAGTTTTTTTAGTATGTTTTGGAATATTTTGAAACCACTTCAGTTATATGTATGTATTAATGTTTGTAAACACCCAATTCATTGAAGTATTATGATGTAGAGAGTTTTCTATGATTTATGTGTGAGCTATGTTGTATTGATCATTCTATTTATCTTTTTTTCCATGTCTTTATAGACGTAGAATTATTTTTGTATAATTGGGATTATAGTTAGTAGATTTTTTAGTATGTTTTGGAATATTTTGTAACCACTTCAGTTATATGTATGTATGTATGTTTGTAAAGACATAATTCATTGAAGTATTATGATGTAGAGAGTTTTCTATGATTTCTGTGTGAGCTATGTTGTATTGATCATTCTACTAATAAAATGAAGATTAGTTCTACTTATGTGTTTGTGTTCATAATATATCTTGATGATCTCTATGTGATTGTGATTGATGTGCATGATGATAGTTATGGTGGTGTAAATGAATGTAGAACAAAAGCAATGGAATGCATGAACCCACTAAATATTTAATACTCCACACCTTAATCATATGGAAACTATCATACGAATCTTAGATGAGACCTCCTTCCTCTAGGGAGATTGAATATACTGGTGCACTTAGTTACATTGGGCCTTTGTTGGATGCCTTTTGATGACCTTGGGTTTGTTATAGAACCAATAACATGGTTTTGTTTCCAAAAACTCAACTAATGCAAATTAATGGAGATGTGATGGAGGCTGGAGAAGACCTAGAATTAAGATTAGCTAGAAAATATAATTCATGAGTTTTCTTATAAAAAAGTTCCTATATCGGAGAGGACATTGCAATATTTAAAGATCTATACCTATTTGAGTTTGTGTAAGAGTAAGTTTCTAAGCAGAATTTTTAGTAAACATGTATCGATGGATAGAAAGGCTCGCAAACAAACAACAATGTTGGAATTTTCCATCAAGTGTTGAGTGGACCATTGAGAACCTGATTAAACATCCAATGGTATGTGATCTAGGTGGAATTGGTGGCCACCCACCTAGTCCATTGACTTAAAACACAATTTTCCATCTTGGTAGTTTTTTATGAGTTTTTGGGGTCCCGAAATTTCAAGGACATTTTGAAGCCCTAAATAATTTTTTTGACATGGGAACACGCAATATATATCCTTCATCTATATATCGGGATGTTCATAATGTTTACTTCTCAACTATCCATTTTCGATGGGCTACCAATGCGCTAAAAGAAGATCGATTGTAAAATTTACGCCCCTAGGAAGTTAACGTATGAACTAGCCACAACATGGCCCACAAATCTTTTGGTGTTTCATCTTATGGGATTAGGGTTTTGGATGTTTAGGGTTTTCTCATTGATGCTTTATGTTAAAATGCTCTTTTGGACTCACTGTAACTCACTTCTTATTAATGCACATAGCCATCACATCTCTTCTCAGAGATAAGTTGCCACCATTCTAGAGAGTTCATTTCACTCTACATTTTGTTACAGATCCTACATATTTCATTCATTGATAAAAATTGAGTATTACTACATATTTGTGTTTCATTTCGTTCCCTCATAAACCCAGATTAGTGGTATCAAAGCGGTCTACACTTTATTTATTTCTCTATGCTTGTCCCCAATGAAGTCAAGGTATAAGGAGTCGGGACACGAGCTATTTTAGCCTCTAAAAGACCATCCTCACTGACACTAATGACCTCCCATGACGGAAGAAAAAATAGATGAGGGAGCATGAGATCCTATTAAGACGTTTCTCAAGAAATCCCCTGCTGGACAAAAGTATGGGATGATAGATAAATTTGCCCAAATATTTCGACGAATCCCGACAATAGTAAGCACGTCTTCAACGAGTGGCCACTTCAAAGGCATTGCCCCTTTGAAGGTATAAGTTAATTTTGATATTCCCATCTTTGAAGGTCAGATAGGTGTGGAAGTTTTGGAAAAATGGTTAAATATGTTATAAGGGTATTTCTGTGGTATTTCTATATCCATAATTTTTCACATAAGGAAAAGATCACCTTGCACTCTTTAAGGTTGTCCCCCATGTCAAAAGTTAGTGGGAAACTTACTATGAGCGAAAATCCATAGAGGAGATTGAAATATTTGGGGTTAATTCCATTTGGGCCTCTTTTATGGATGTCATTAAGGAACAATATTACTCTATTGGAGACTATGATGACCAGTACACGAGATGAAATACACTACGTCAGGAGAGGGACCAAACAGTGCATGATTTCATAAATGATTTCCATGCCTTTCTCACCAAGATGGGCATCAAACACTTCAAGTGGAATCTAGTTCTAAAATACCGTGGGGGTCTACATTGGTAAATCCAAACATAAATGGAGTTTTTGGACATCTCAACACTAGGAGGCACTTATCATTATGATGTCAAAATTGAGCAAAAATTGAAGCAGAGGAATAAGCAAGAGTTTGGATTGTGAATGCATCATAGAAAAAGTAGGGAAAAGATGTCAGTAGTTCACAAAACAAAGGAAAAAGAAAGGATGGGAAACCTTAGGACACCTCGTATAAGCCATAAGCAAAGAAGTGTAATGGGAAGACATAAAAAGACACTAGGAAGTGGTGCGAGTTACATAAAATCTACTTGAACAATACTGATGAATTTTGATTGAAGCAATCACTGATGGTCGAATTGAAATCCTTGGAGTCAGATTCAAGCTCTGACACTGATTCAGAGCTAAAAAATGGGAAGTAGATCATTTATGAAGAATCCAGTTCCAGAATTGCTACCACCAAGGTCCAACCCAATGAACCATAGGACCTAGAAGAATGTGATTTCCTTTTTCACTCACAAATGTGGGTGAAGGGTGCTTTTGTCACGTCCCCTCCCGCCTTGGAGGAGGAATCACGATCATTTATTCTACCTGAGTTACCCATCTCTTATACTCAATGGATTATGCACGTGTTTGATGATTCCCGTTTCCTTTTTTTCATAAACCTCTTTCAGATCTACATAAGCAAGAATTCCCCTCCTGCTAACATTCTGATCCAGACCGTGTATTGATTCTTTATCTTCCCCAAATCGTAAAAAGATTGAATGGCTGAGAAGTACCGCAACGAAAATCAATGGTCTCTGTTAGTTCCACATCTAGAGGAAAATCAACGGCAGAGAAGCATCCTATAGAAAATCAACAGTGCAGAGAGCTTCACTTGTGGAATAAAAAACATCTCAAAATTTCACTCTCTCACCACGTATCTCACATGCGGAACGCCCGTTGCAGAGATTGAAGTTGCGGAAATCAAAATTTACCATAAGTTATTTCTGCATCCCACATCTCGCAAATTGTGGAAAGCAGATTTCGCGAAACGACATTTCTACATCCTGCATCCTGCAAGTTGCAGAAGGGAAATTGCGGAAAGCAGATTTGTCCAAATGACATTTCCCCATCCCTCATCCCCCAAGTTGCAAAAGGGAAAATATGGAGTCCAAAATTCTGCAAAGTGCATTTCCGCATCCTGCATCTCACATCCTGCATTCCGCAAGTGGCGGAGAGGGAGTTGCGAAAGGAAAATTCTACGAAAATTCGATCTGTTCATGAAAATTTCTAAGTCTAAAAGTGATTTTGAGCATTCATGCCATGACGAATCCATCTGATCTAGCTCCATAACAAATTAGAAAAATCATTGAAATAAAATTACATACACATATACATCATTCATGAAATATACATCCGCATCAATTACATTCCATTCAAGCATTCATCATATTCATGTTAATTTATAAACAAGTACAATTGTAGGGATTGAAACACAAGAAATACTTATCTTTATTAGAAGCTTGTCCCGCAACCAGCTATGTCATTGCAACGTTCCACCCAACCATAGGCCAATGTGCTCATCAATCTCTCAGCAACACTGCCACCCCCAAGATGAGCATGATTTCCCCAAGGAATAAGGAACACTAGCAAACTCTCTCACAGCCAAAGATGCAATAAAACTCAGCTAAGCTGACACAGTTGGGTTTATCAGATTTACATAGGAAGTGGTTCACACATAGTAAAAATTCACACAAGACACAGCCAGGCCAAATACCCGTTGGGTTTATCAGGCTGGAAAGGAGGTGGAAAGACTGCCTACTAGGCTAGTGAGCTCAATCCCAAAGCTATGGACACCTGCACCAAATATAGCTTGGCTTCTAAAGAATCTGCATAGCCAACACCAAGAATCATTCCCTTCTCTACTCCACAGTCCCTCGGGTTATTCCTTCCCTCTCCAATTCTATCCCGGGTGTACAAAGAAGAAAACCAGCCCCCCAGATCTGTCTGTGAGGTTCTTTTTACACTAGGTTCATCAGGAAGGTCTAGACTCCATTTACATTTCCCCAAGCTAGTTCAGATACCACACAAGGATATACATACATCGATTACAGTTCTAGGTTCAAGAAAACATTACAGAGGCCAAGGAATGCACTCACACACAACAATTACAAACTTATGAACATTGCATGAGCTAGATTGACTGACACCATCCCAGAATCCAAATCTTCTTGCTAGTTTTATCAGTTCATAATGAAAAACACGGTTTCTAGGTATGCGCGTTCAGGAAAACAATTGACAAACAGGGAAATCGTGAAGGAGGAAAAAAAACTGATAGGACAGGAAAGAAAAAAACTTGAAGGATGAAACTTCGATAGGTTTTCTATGTGAGTCTGCGTGCTTGAATGAAACAACATAAATGAATGAATCCATGATCCATCAACAAAATGTCCTGATGTTTTTCCAAAATGTGAGGGAAGGTGAAACATGAACGCATGAGGGAATGGCATGCATTTTTGGGTGTTTTTCTTGCCCAT
>LPNX011068982.1:356369-431408 GCA_001517045.1 Pseudotsuga menziesii | reverse complement strand
CCCCCCCCCCCCCATCCTTAGGAAAATCATGCCCCCGTCTCTTTAACATTTGCAGTGCATAACTGGCTATAGGTTTTTAATTAATTTGTATTTTACATGATGTCTCAAGCATATTGTGCCTGGATAGCACATAAATCATCGGTGTTGATTCTAACCACCGAACAGAAACACAAAATCAATGACAGGGCCTTGGGCTTGAGCTCCCTACCATGATTTAATACAATATTCACATCATTTGAAATTTAATATCACAAGGTAAAAAACTGGGCTGTTACATTCCCCTCCCCATCAATAGCATTGTCCTCAGTGCTTAATAATTTAACAAAACAAAAAAATACACTGGCACCACCCTTAGTGCTTTGCAAAAATTGAACCAACAATGAATGTGCCAGTCGCATGGCATCCTCCAGCTCCCATGTAGCTTCCTCAGGACTGCAGTGCTTCCTCTGTACCTTTTTTTGTCCAATGGCATGATCTGGAGCTTTCCCAAGTCCTTGCTTGCATGCATCAACACGCACCACATGATCTTCTTCTGGTTCTTGGAAAATCCTTCTCCTTAGCTTGGAACATTTTCAATGCCTTTTGCAACCAGAAACACCTATTCCCAAGCCTCAAGCAATCAATCAATTCCTGTGTTAGTATTCACAATATTTTCCAAAATCATAAATGAATCACATGTATATAGACATAGAATCAATCAAAACAATTTTTCAAGTGAACCAGATACTTATCTGCATTAGTATCTTCTCCCGGTTACACAGGTATCCGACTTGGATTTATACAACCATGGCATTCACAACCCTGCCCACCCCATACTTGGGTGTGCATTAAAGGGTATCCAAATTTTTGCAAGCCTCAGATTACCTACAAATATATTTTAATCGAGATATGGCAGCTCTGCTTCAGAGCCTAAAACTCCCTCTAGGTTCTTACCAAGATCGGTGCCCCTTTTTCGGAAACCACAAAAAATCAATTCAAATGTCATATTTATTCCTATAAGATGCAATCTATAACAAGATTTTCAAAACTATGGCTACATCATATGCTCATGTATTTTTACAAAAAATCAATAACAACAAAAGTTTGATAAGTAAACTAAATACTTATCTGTATAACATCTCTCAACCGAGATTTGGTAGCCCTGTCCAGAGCCCAACACCTCTCTGGATGCTTAATAGAAGCTCTAATTAAGGCTCAACACTTACTCCCAGCGTTGACTAATGCTCAGGTGCTTACTTTCTAGGAACCATAACAAATTAAGTCACGTGTCAGATTCATTTTCATAGGATTTATTTCTTAACAAGATTCTCAAAATCTCAGCTGAATCATTATGTACATCTGTTTTTACATAAATTCAACAAAGATGTGCTAAGTAATCAAATACTTATCTGTGTAGAAGTTCGTGGCCATGGTCAGCCCATATTCAGAGCCTAACACCTCCTTAGTTCTTAATGACAGCTCTAGTGTATAGGCATAGCACCATTCCCAGGTGCCCACCAATGCTCAGGCGCTTACTTTCCAAACACCATAATACCTAGGAGTTATTCTCTTCATGGAGCCCTCACTCTCATGATAGTCCCCTTACAACATGAATGTGTTCAGAAAGAAGTCTATCCATATGTCTTACTCCTGGGAATCCCCAGTGATGCATATCAGTGCCTAGCTAGTAGGGGGGAATAGAAGCTATGTACATCATGTACATCCTTCCAGAGGAGCCATGTATTCTATGTATATGTTGTTGTTGTCTTACATGTGATACATATAGACATGCAGTTTACATCATATATTGAAAGAAAAAAAATTCAACCATAGGTGTTCAAACCTATTCTAGACACACCCCTCCAAGAAGCTATGTATCCAAGTACATCCTTCTCAGGATTCATGTACGCCAAGTACACATTTTCATCATCTCTCCCGCGTTACATATAGACATGCAGTTCACATCAGATGTCATAGATTTTCAAATCTATTTGTGCCTAGATAAATTCCAATTATCAATGATCAGATAACATTGATAGTCAAATCAAAATTTGAATTCACAATTATGTTTCCCACAGAAAAATCAAATTTTGCATTCATGAGGTCATCCCCATATTGTTTAGCTTTTGCAAGTGGGAGTACTCATCCCTTATTTACAGCCCAAAACCTGGACATTCACATATAACATGTCATCTTGACACCATTTTAAATCAGCCAAACAGTTAATACATTCAATTAACAACCTAATAAAAAAAAACAACTTTGAAGCTGAAACTTTATTATGTTCCAAAAGAATCAGAATTTCAGTCATGCGATCTGTCTCATAGCATATGGCAGTTTCCTACCTTGGTTTCAGCTCAGGTCATTCTACGTGCAATCTTCGGGAAGGGTCATTTCTTCATGGAACTACAAGTTCTTATGCAAGCTTCCACAGTCTATACATACACTAGTGGAAAATGAGAGATTAGTGACCAAGAGACCAAAAATTTTGGTCACCACAGTTTTTTTCAAGGGATAAATGACCAAAATTGAAAAATTTAAGTGAGCCAACCAAAAAGACCAAGATAAATGACCAAAAGTGGTCATTTATCTTGGTAGTTTTTAGTTGGTTTTTATCCTGTGACCAAAATTGGTCATTTATCTTGGTCTTTTTTAGTTAGCTCACTTAAATTTATCAATTTTGGTCATTTATCCCTTGAAAAAAACTGCGGTGACCAAAATTGGTTTCCTGGTCACTAATCTCTCATTTTCCACTAGTGCATTAACCGAACTTGGACACTAAAATGTGTACTGCGAACGACCTTCAAACTTGTAAAGATACATATACCTCTTGTCCTCTTCTCAGTCATTATCATAGATTTGCTCACTTCCCCACTAAATCTAGAGGCCACGGTCCCCACTCCAAACTTGGAGGAGATAAATTGAGAAAGGAAAGCTATGTAGTGATAATTCCAAGTTCCGGTAGTAGCGAATTCCCACGCTGTGATTTACATGTGTTCATCCACTTTGGAAGCGTTCTTCTACCACTTGCCCAAAAAATTATAAATCAAGATTTTGTCTCCTACAGGTATTGTCTTCATGAGGACTCCGTACTCTTTGTGATAGACAGTACAAACTCTTTGTGCTCTTCACGGGGACAGGTTTTTTTATTCTTATATCCTTGAAAGATAGGGTCCAATAAAACAAGCCAGGAAAGAAAAAAGAAATTGATTAAATTTTATAAGGAACAAACAAATTTGTTGCTTTACATTATTGACTCTCAGCCCAAGAAGTGGAAGCACAAAGTTAGAGGTAGCCTTCTGGTTGTATTCTTTATGGTTGGTCTTAGGTAGGGTGGTTTGATTGATCCGACCAATCTTATATTCTTGGGGTTTGATTGAAAAGTATACAATATGGCAATACACTATCTTCTACAAATCTGAATGCTCCTGGGGTAAAACTAGAGTGCCCACAAAGAAATCAATGCCTGTGTCGGTGTACAAGGGATGCTCAACTCAGGAATCATTGCATTCTCCTGATGACAATGATATTTTTGTACAACTCTTGAAACGTAAAAAAAACTTATTTTCTCAGTTGGCGAAATCCAATTGTTCAATCTCTCTTGAAACGTAAAAAAAACTTGTTTTCTTAGTTGGCCAAAGCCAATTGTTCGATTTCTCTCTAAATCACATATTTGTTACAAAATAGTATAAAATAGATTCTTCTGTTTCAAACAAATATATATATATATATATAGCTTCAAATTAAACCAAATACATATATAACTTACTCAATGTTTATATAACTACAAACACAGTCAAATTCTAAGGGTTTCGTTACGTTTTAAGTGTTTTTTTGAATTTTATCTTTGCTTATGTTTAAACTGCGAGCTTTTATAACATTTTCCACTGTGTATATTTTCACTCTTTCCTGATTAAATAAAAATATTATACAACCTTTTAGTTAAAAATAAAAATACATACACATTTACACATTATCATTTGTATTCTATGCCATGAATCAACTTTCTAAATCTTAATTTTCATGAAAAATAATTTTGTTCATTTTAGACATACAAAAGTTCTTTTCGGTTTTTCATTTTCCCCACTTTGGGGCTATGCTAATTATACCTTCAATGGAAAAATTGTGCCCTTCTTGTCTTCCCGGAAAAATTGTGCCCTTCTTTGTCTTCCCTTTTCCTTCACCCGGGCTCCACTGCATCAATTTTACCATTGTCATCGATGTTATATGTTCCTCCCATGAAACTTCCTCTATCTTTTTGCAAGTAGGGGTCGTAGTAAGCACTAAGTTTATTGGTTAATGGTCGAGTATCAATCACCAGTTATGCTCTTTCCTGGTAATGTGTTCTTCTGATTTTTTTGGCTTTTATCCTGTTTTCATCTATTTGTCATAGTGGGTTCTTGTAAAGTTGAGCATTTTCGCATTTCATCCCTTCCCATTAATAACCCTTGAAGGTTTCTCTTTTGTTGTTAATGGGTTCTTGTTATTTTCTCTTCCTTACATCTCCACATCTTTTAAGGTCCCTTGTTGTATACAGACAGGCAATCTATTTTACCAGTCATTGCTTTGGTCATTCTGACTAATTTTTTACTCTTGGGCTTCAACTTTTTCTTTTCTTTCCAGGCCTAGATGGTACTGGAAGATATTCTATTTACAGTCTCATATTCACAAGGTGAGCAAGTGGTCAGCGTATGAATCTTCATGCCTAGTGGAATAAGACACATCCAGATGAAGAGTTCTTGAAGCAGGTTCCGCTAAGTTGTTTCATGCGTGGGATTGTTTGAAATGAGAAGATACAGTGGAAGCCAGTTTGAGATGCGTATTATTGTACCTCGGAGAATATATTAGTATTTGAAATTGGGGAAGGGGATAGTGATATTTTTGAGAACTTGGTTGTGGTTGATATTTGTAGGGATGTGGTAGGGATGGACCGTTCAAACTCTATGATTGGAGAAGAAGATGTACTATCTCGATGCAGGGAAAGAAAACGCTTCATGAAGCTTGCAATTGAGAACAGGTATGCATTGGCAACAGCTCTTGTGAAATACATTCAATCTCTTAAGCATATCAGCATCGGTCTTTGGTGTTTTACTGAAGGCGAAATGATGTCGGATTCTTTCCATTCCACATCACCCAGAGGGGTTTTTGAACCTCCTGTGGTTTTTCCAGAGAAATCCTCATCCCCATATCTAGTCCCATGCTCATCCCCTTCAACTTATCTACCTCAAACACCCCATTCAAAGAGAGAAAAATATCTGTCTCCACTTGATAGCTCGTCTTCTCACGGCAGCATTTCTCCTTCATCTTATGCAAGTCCCAGCGAATGCATTACATGAGATCAGAGGTTACGCGACCCATGACCTTCAAGGAGAAGCCCCCATCGTCAGAGAGTGGTATATTGTAATCATATTCAACTACCCCTCGGTATGGAGTGGATTCTAAATCTTTTGTTCCCTGTATCTCCTTCCACATCTGAGAAGTCAATTCCTCCTCCTCTTCCGGCACTTCCGCACCTGGATCGCTTTCATGAGATTTCTTCAACGTATTCATTGCTCTTGACAATCCATATCACTTTCTAGTTGAAACAGGGATGTGCCAACCATCCGACAGAGATTCAGTAGACTTAAAACATGTCAGGGACGAAGAGGGTATTCCCAATTTGGAAGACGGTGATCAGGGAGAAGAAGGTATTTCTGATTTGGAAGATGGTGATCAGGGCGAAGAATACATACATGATGAAATAAAGGAAGTGAATCATCTTGAGGAAATTACATCAAAATTTTATTTCACTGATTTAGATAAAAGACACTCTGAAACTGCCAATCAAAGAGCTACGGATACTAGCTTCTCTGTGGAGAAGCATGCTTCAGTTTCAAGGGCCTATGGCATTACTCAAGCTCATACTGACCCATCTATGGAATTAAAGTCTCAGCCTATACGTGAAGATGTTGCGGAGGGAATTAGCTTGATGTATACAGAGGAGGGGAGTGGAGAAGTTGCTAAGAATGCAGCTAAGAAAGTTGATGTTGTGGAGGGAATTAGCTTGAGATATACAGAGGAGGGGAATGAAGAAGTAGCTAAGAATGCAGCTAAGAAAGTTGATGCTCTTGTGAAAGACAATCATTTAGCAAACAAGGAAACCCTTTTAGAAAAGGAAGATTCTATGGAATTTGTTGCTCTTAGGGATAGAAGTTTCTTGGGTAGTATAAAGAATATTGAAGATCAATTTATAAAAGCATGGGATTTAGGAAAGGAAGTTTCTATGATGCTCAAGGTAAATAAAGTACACTATTATTCAGGCTTTACTGAGCATAAAGGTATTGTTTTCCACACTGTATATGTTTTTTTCTTTGAGATTTGATCTAATTGGGTTTTCACCTACATATATGGTTTTATTTATTTTGTAATTTCTTGGACATTTTCTGTAATACTCCTTCAAAGTTATTCGTTCACAGGAAGTTTTGAAACTAGTATCATAATCACCAAAGGTTAGTTTCAAAACTTGTGAATGACTTACTAAATGAATGGTTGGTAAAGAAACTTTTTTTTTAATCTTTGAAGCGACTTGCTAAATCACTTTATGTATAATTAGTCTTTATACCGGTCACATATATGGCTTGGATTGTAGCAGTGGACAAGAATTAAGCGTTGGGGTTAAACCAGATTTTGTGGTGAAATGTTGATTTGCTTGATTATTTGGAATTCTATTAGGGTTTTGCATGGCTTTTGTCTATTTCAGTCTCAAAATGTATTTGACAACTTGTCAATGCAACAGGAATATCATGGAAATGTAGATTCTCCATTCCCTGCGGTTCATTTTGTTGCACACAACCCACAGTGCTCGAGTCCCATGGTAGGTGGATCCAATATTTTTAATTTAAAAAAAAATAAAGTTATGAACTTTCACGTGTTTTCTCTCCAAGCTGTATATGATGCATGTGAGTTCCAACTATACGCATATAAACTATATGATTCCTTGAATGATACAGGTTGTCTTTTGCATTTGGGACATTCCTAGTAAATTCTCTTGTTACATGCATGTCAATGCAGAACCTCCTTCCAAGGATCTGACTGTAATTATTTGGCCTCCATCTACATCATCAAAATATTCATCATCCAAGACTCCTTTCGCTTCAAGTTCAAAGGATGATATTGATGATGGCAGTAGTGATCATGTGGAGGACTTTTGCATGATTTCCGATAGCCATTCATCAACTTTGTATAGATTGTATGCATGGGAGATAAAACTCTACGAGGAGGTGAAGGTATTATTGTACTATTCTCTGTATTTGCTATCAAAAAGTTACCTGTCGGACTTGAGATGGTAGTTGTCTTAAAAGTTAAAAGGTTTTCCCTATATTATCAATGCTATGATGTTTTAAGGAAAAATAAAAATTTCCATATCCCCTTTCTCTCTCCCACAACAAACCAAGTTTCCAAGCCATTTATGAGACATGATGACTTCTATTCTCTCACACATGATGCCATTTAGTCATTTTCTATATGTCCTATAAACTATTGAAGTAAGAAGGCTGAGGTAAGGACTTTGGTTTACAAATTGAAATTGGAAGATTGAATGACTACAAGTACCCTATGTAACACCCTGGTTTTGACCCCGTTTGCATTAATACATATGTTGTAAATCATCATGGTGAGGAGCTAAGGGAAAAGGCCCCACCATTGATTTAGTTATGTTATGTTTCAGATTGGAATGGTCACCGATGGTATATAGGGACATGCGACATATATTAAATTGTGGCATCATGTAAACACGCATTTTAATTAAATAACCCAACCAACTATGTTCACTGCAACTAAATTGAGAAGGGGCATGATTCCAAAGGATAAGGAAGGGGAATGTTGAACATTGAGTCATGGGGGAAGAGCCATGTGTCACCACTCTCTTTTGCTCACCACTACCTTAGTTATTCCGTTGTTAGTTGGGGCAGCGATTTGCTGGCAGAAATACCACTACGCTCACACTCTCTCCACGACGTGCCTTGGGGTAGTGGATGGTTTGTCCACTATGGGGATCGAGAGTCTGTTCATTTCCCCCATGCTGGACAGAGTTAAAAGGTTCCACATTCCATTGTTTGGGGGTTCGCCTTCCCTCTCTCACACTGATTGCTAGTTTGTGAGTTTTCTTCCCCATTCACGCAGAAAGATGGTTCTCCTCTGCCTCACGGATTTGTTGGCCTACGGATCGATTCTTTCCTCAGATCACGTAGAGTTTGGTGTCTTCTTCCACCATTGTCAGATTGCGTAAGGTTCTGTCATTCCATCGTGGAATCATGGTAGGGATTTCATTCACAGTTATGTGCTTTGGCAGTGTCATTTTCCCCTCACACACAAATTGAGAATCGGTTTCTTTCCCCATTGCTGTCGGGGTAATTCTCCAGCGATTGCCTTGAGGATCGGGTGTTGTGGGTTCATAGTTGTTTGTGGGCTGCTGTTTGCCACGATTGATTGGCTGTGTTTTTCCCCTGTAAAATCTTAAATAGTTGTTTGGCTGCTTGCATGTAGTGGTTTTGTCCTTGGACTGCATTGGAGTGGTGAATGAGGGCCTGAGGTGCTTGATAAACCTGGTGGGTTGAGAACCACACAGACAGAGCTACTGAGTTGACTTTCTTCTCCACAACCCCTGAATAGCATTGGAAGGGAGATCAGGGTCTGAGGGACTACGTTGCAAATAAGGGACCGATTTCCTTGTGTTGGATGTGTGTGGGTGTTCTAGAAGCCAGGTTGGCTCTGGTGTTGGTGTTTGTAGCTCTTCAGTGAGCTCACCAGCTTAGCATTTACCCTTTCCCAGCTCTTGGATGGCCCGATAAACCCAACTTTGTTGGCTTAGCTGATCTGTTGTTCACCTGATAAACCCAACTGTGTTGGCTTGGCTGAACTGTGTACCCTTGTGGTGTTGTTATCCTTGGCTATGTGTAAGCTTGTTACTTCCTTATTCCTTGGGGAATCATGCCCGACTCGGGGGTGGCAGTGTTGCTGAAATATTAAGGAGCACACGGGCCTATTGTTGGGTGGAACGTTGCAGCGATGTAGCTGGTTGAGGAACATGTTCTCTATAAGATAAGTATTCTTACCTAACTTGTGTCTGCAATCATATTTACCATTGATGAATGATGATATACATGTTAAATGTTGATCTGTATATGCATGAGTGTTGATTGATATGTTTTTCTTCTGTTGTGTATATGAATGATTATGCTTCGTAATATGTTTTATGGTTTTAAGTATCATGCTTTAGCATTATATGTATGTATGTATGTTCATGTTCATGGGGCTAGATGCCGGGATGATTTGATGTATGGTAGTGTCCTCTTCACCAGTTGGAGGGTCAGGGACGTTACAGTGTGGTATCAGAGCCTTGGTTGCAGCATAGGCCTAAATGGGCCATGAAGATGCAGTGACAGAGCTTATGTTGCAGCATTTGGGCCTCAGAGGGCCATGAGAAATAGTTAATAGAGGTAGGTTGCCTACTGCCCAGCAGAAACAAGGAAAAATGGGTGAAGACAAGAAAATTTACAAAATTTTCTAAGTGCTAGAATGTCAGTTCATCGAAAAAATTAGTGACAAGTTCTTCCAATGCAGCGGAGCACTTAGTGGGAAGGCCACCCGACGGATAGTTGATCCGACGGCCGATGCGGCGGGAGACATATGAGGAAAATTTGAAAAAATTTCGAAGTGTTTTGGCCATCGGTACATTGGAACACTTAGACAGATGGATCACCGATGCTTATCTAATTGAGCGCCGCCGTTGCGGATGGCTAGACCACTATGCTTGCGACAGGTAGAGCCTCCGACCATCGATGGCGCAGAATTTCCGAAATTTTTCTAAGTGTTGACTTTGTCGGCCATCAGAGCATGTTAGTGGTATTCATTGTCAATGAATAGAAGATAGTTGAGCCGATGAAGTGGCGGAAGGGAAGACTAAAGAGAAAAAATTTGAAAATTTTTCTAAGTCGTAGAATCATCGGCCATCGGCGATGGTTAGTTGATCACATCGCCGATGCTTAGATGATTCAATTGCCGATGAGCTACGTCGGATAAAGTTAGTTGATCGAACGTCCTCCATTGCAACTGATTAGTATACTATTCTACCGATGGACATTGTTTCGACTGCCGATAGACCTGTGGCTGCGGAAGGAATTAGACGAGAAACCCATCGATGTAGCAGAAGAAATTGGAAGTTTCAACCATCGAAACGCCGGGGAGTTAGCAGGGAAGAGACCCGATTAGAAGAAAACTTTGAAGAGTATGAGGCCATCAAAAATTTATTGATGATCAGGCCGCCGATCGGAAGAAATCAAGGGATCATAAACCCGTCGTTGCGGCAGTTCAAAGCACTATCCACTCGATGGATAGTAGGCCCAATCGCCAATAGATGACCGCGGAAACCGGAGGAGGATCACTTACCGTCGTTGCGGCTGCTCAAGGGACTATGCACTCAATGAACAGTCGATTTGATCGCTGATGCAAATCGGAAGTTTAGTTGGTTTGACCACTGAAATGTCGGAAAGATAGCTGGGAAGAGGTCCAATTGAGCCAAAGGAGATTTGGGTTTTTCAAAGGAATTTCTGAGCAATTTTTCAAGCAGTTTCCAACTGTTTCAGTAGATTTCAGTAGACTGTCATGGGATTACAGAGCTGAACAAGAGATAAAGAAAAATTCTATGTTTTAGCATAATTGTTGTTTTATAAATTTCCAAAAGAGGAAGGTAAGTAGTTTTGATTTATATTAATGTTATGCATCTAACAGTTTGCTACTAACACATTGTATAATTATAGACAACTTCCAAGAGCAGTACTCTAGAAAGAACAATGTGGTAAAGCAAGAGGTGGTTCAGTCATGAGAACCCATGATGGGTATGATGCTCGGGATTCTTACGAGCGAGCAGAAGATGCCATGGGAGAAAATGTCTATAATGGAAATGATGACATAGAGTCTAATGGAAGGAGATTCCAAGGGACACCGTCTGAAGTTGCAGCCACCATGAGAAGCTTGGTTAAAGCCAAAGAAGAGCAGCATCAATTGAATGTTGCCATATTGCAGAGTTTGATAGACTTACAGAACAAGATAGATTCTGGACAAGGTACATCAAGACCAGAAGGCAGTAAGAGCAGCACTAGGAGAAGAAGAAGGACTTCCAGTGGATCATCTGACTCTGAAGAATCCAGTGGGGATACAAGTTCATCTTCTCATAAAAAGAAAAGAAGAAGGCACCATAGGGATTGCTCTCGAGATGAATTTAGGAAAGCTAAACCTCCTACATTTGCTGGTGAGATAAAGATGGGACAAGAAGCTGAAGCTTGGCTTCTTGGGATAAAGAAGTACTTTCAAGTGTAGGATTATTCAGGAAACATGAAGGCAAGAGTTGCCATATTCAATCTAAATGGAAGATCATCCATTTGGTGGGAACACTTCAAGCAAGTAAAGAAGATCAGTGAAAGGAAACTAAAGTGGAAACAGTTCAAGAAGTATTTCAGGCAGAAATACCTCTTTGACAGGTATTATGATGACAAGATTAAGGAGTTCCATGAGCTGAGATTGGGACATCAGACCATGGATGAATATGCAAATAAGTTTTTGGAATTGTTGAGGTATGTCCGGTACATTAGAGATGAAAAAGTGAAGGTCCAACGGTTTCTAAGTGGATTGCCTCAAGCTTACAAAGATAGAATTGAGTTCTATGAACCAAGAACTCTCGAAGAAGCAATAAGAAAGGCTAAATATTGCTATGAGCAAAGCAAAGGTAAACCTGATTACCATAAGGCATGGAGGACAAGAAGAACGAGAAGATTGACCAAAGAAGGAAAGGTTTCAAACCTTCTAGATTCAGGAATCAACAAAAGCAGCCATCCTAAGCTGCGAGTAATCCAGTTGGAGTGACAGGTGGGAAGCCTAAAGAACCACATCAGAATAAAGGTCCACTCAAATGTTGGAAATGTGAAGGACCCCACTTGCGCAGATACTGCCCACTCGAGAATGAAAGTGCAAGGCCAGCTTATAACATTCAGGAAGTAGAAACAGTGGGTCAAGTAGCAAGGGCAGTCCCTAGAATTTACGCAGCACTGGAGGACCACCAAGAAGATCATCAGTCAACTATGGTTGAAGTTGCAGGTAATATTGTTGAACAATCCGTTTCTATTTTGATTGACCCTGGTTCTACTCACAGTTATATCACTCCTAGGGTAGTGGAGATTTGTGCTTTTAAGAAGGTCAAGCATTGGAAACCTTGGTTATTTCAGCTAGCCACTGGGCGTAAGAGAAAAGTCAGTTAATTGGTAGAGAAATGTCCATTGGTTATGAATGGATTTATCACTTGTGTATATCTAAATGTTCTACCGCTTGGTTCCTATGATGTTCTCATTGGAATGGATTGGTTAGAAGCTCATCGAGTGAAGCTTGACTGTTATAACAAGACTTTTGAATGCATGAATGAAGAAGGAAACCTGGTAGTTGTGAAAGGTATTCCGAAGGTAATTTCAGTAGGACAGGTTTCAGCAATGCAGTTGAAGAAGTTATGTAGGAAAGGTTGCCAGTTGTATGCAGCTCATATTCTGGAACCAACAAGAGATGAAACTCCTAGGTTGGAGGACTATCAGGTGTTACAGGAATTCAAGGATGTATTCCCTGATGAGATTCCAGAACTTCCTCCAAAGAGGGACATTGATTTCACCATTGAACTTGTGCCAGGAGTAGCACCAGTGTCCAAGACACCCTATAGGATGAGTACACCGGAGATGCTAGAGTTGAAGATGCAACTGCAAGAGTTGTTGGAAAAGAAGTATATCCGACCGAGTGTGTCTCCTTGGGGAGCACCGGTTCTATTTGTGAAGAAGAAAGAAGGTACACTCAGGTTATGTATTGATTACAAACAATTGAAAAGGGTTACTGTGAAGAATAAATACCCTTTGCCTAGGATTGATGACCTCTTTGATCAAATGAGAGGAGCAAAGGTATTTTCCAAGATTGACTTGAGGTCTGGTTACCATCAGGTGAGAATCAAGGATGAAGACATTCATAAGACAGCCTCCAGGACAAGGTATGGACATTATGATTTTGTAGTGGTACCATTTGGTCTCACAAATGCACCAGCTACATTTATGTGCCTTATGAACAACATCTTCAGTAAGTATTTGGACAAGTTTGTTCTTGTTTTCCCTAATGACATTCTTGTTTATTCTAAGAATGAGGAAGAACATGAAGAGCATTTGAGACTGACATTACAAGTGCTCAGAGAACATCAGTTGTATGCAAAATTGAGCAAGTGTGACTTCTACAGGGATAAAATTCAGTACTTGGGTCACATTATCTCAGAAGAGGGTATATCGGTAGACCCTGAGAAGATCGAAGCCATTATGAATTGGCCTACTCCAAGAAATGTGACGGATATAAGATATTTTATGGGACTTGCAGGATACTACAGGAGATTCATTGAAGGATTTTCCAAGGTTGCACATGCCATCACTTCCTTGCAAAAGAAGGGAGTAAGGTTCGAATGGACTTCGAAGTGTGAAGAAAGCTTCCAGTGGTTGAAGAATCTTCTCACTAGTGCACCAGTATTGAAGGTTGCAGACCTAGAGAAATATTTTGTGGTATGTACCGATGCATGTGGACAAGGGATTGGAGGAGTCCTTATGCAGGACAACCACGTGATATGTTATGAGTCAATAAAGCTGAAGGAGCATGAGAAGAACTATGCCACTCATGATCTAGAGCTTGCAGCCATAGTACATGCCCTCAAGATGTGAAGACATTTCTTGATGGGTAGAAGATTTGAACTTAGAACATATCACTATGGACTGAAGTATTTGTTTGATCAGCCTACTCTAAATGCTAGGCAAGCGAGATGGCTGGAATTTCTATGTGAGTTTGACTTTGAAATCTAGCAAATAAAAGGAAAAGAAAACAAGGTAGCTGATGCACTCAGCAGGAAGGTACATGAAATGCATGTGGCATCTCTTAGTATTTGACAATCAGATTTGAGCCAGCAAATTGTTAATCATGTTGCCGGAGATGAATTGTATGAGCAGGTAAAAGACAAATTGCAGCAGCAAAGTCTTGAGAAGAAGTATGAGGGATATAAATTGGAAGAAGATGAACTTATTACTTATAAAGGCAGAATTTATATTACGAGTGAAGTAGATTTGAGGAGAGTTGTTATGGATGAAATCCATCAAGCTCTGTATTCTGGTCACCCAGGATATCAGAAGACAATTGCTACAGCTAGAAAGCAGTACTTTTGGCCAGGAATGAAAAAGGACATGGCTGAATACATTTCAAGGTGCATGAAATGTCAACAGGTAAAGGTTGAGCATCAACATCCAGCAGGTTTGTTGTAGCCTTTTCCAGTTCCAGAATGGAAATGGGAATTTATTTCCATGGATTTTATTACAGGATTGCCGATGACTTGGAGACAACATGAGTCCATCATGGTTGTAGTAGACAAGTTGACTACAGCAGCACATTTTATACCAATGAAGTCTACGCACAAGACTGATGACATTGCAAAGATCTTCATGAAGGAGATTTTCAAATTGCATGGATTGCTGAAGGAAATAGTTTCTGACAGAGATGTCAAATTCACTTCCAATTTCTGGAAGGGAGTGTTTGTGGATTTGGGTACAAAGCTAAACTTCAGCACTGCATACCATCCTCAAACAGATGGGTAGACAGAAAGAGTTAATCGGGTGCTTGAAGATATGCTTCACATGTATGTGATGGACAACCCAACCAAGTGGGAAGATTACTTACACTTGGTATAGTTTGCTTACAACAATGGACATCAGGCATCCTTGGGGATGAGTCCGTATGAAGCTTTGTATGGAAGAAGATGTAGGACACCAGTGACTTGGGATAACCTAGTGAACAGAGTTGTGCTTGGACCAGAATTGCTCAAGGAAATGGAGCAAGAGGTTTTCAAGATTAGGCAGAATCTGAAAGCAGCACAGGATAGATAGAAAAGCTATGCAGATAAGCATAGGATGAACAGAGAGTTCAGTGTTGGGGATCATGTTTACCTTGGAGTGAAAGTAAAGAAAATTTCCTTGAAGCTTGGAAGTTGTGCCAAGCTGTCACCTAGATACTGTGGGCCATTTGAAGTGCTTGAACGAATAGGGCCTGTTGCATATAGACTTGCATTTCCTGCTAGTACTAGAGCTCATAATGTTTTTCATGTTTCTTTGCTTAAGAAATATGTACATGATCCTAACCATGTGATAAATTAGGATGTGATTCAGGTGGAACCCGAGGGAGAGTTCCAAATCGAGCCAATGCGCATCCTCGACAGGAAGGTCACAATGCTTTGGAACCGAGCCATAGGGTAGGTAAAGGTGCAATGGGAGCACTACAGACCTGAAGAGGCTACGTGGGAGCTAGAGGATGCCATGAGATTGGCACATCCATTTTTTTTCAATCCTGCGGAACACTAAGGCAGTACCAGTGTAGCATTTTGTTCAAATTTTGTAAAGCACTGAGGACAGTGCTATTGAAGGGGGAGGAGAATGTAACACCCTGGTTTGACCCCGTTTGCATTAATACATATGTTGTAAATAATCATGATGAGGAGCTAAGGGAAAAGGCCCCACCATTGATTTAGTTATGCTATGTTTCGAATTGGAATGGTCACCGATGGTATATCGGGGCATACGGCATATATTAAATTGTGGCATCATGTAAATATGCATTTTAATTAAATAACCCAACCAGCTATGTTCACTGCAACTAAATTGAGAAGGGGCATGATTCCAAAGGATAAGGAAGGGGAATGTTGAACATTGAGTCATGGGGGAAGAGCCATGTGTCACCACTCTCTTTTGCTCATCACCACCTTAGTTATTTCATTGTTAGTTGGGGAAGCAGTTTGCTTGTAGAAATACCACTATGCTCACACTCTCTCCACGATGTGCCTTGGGGTAGCAGATGGTCTATCCACTATGGGGATCGAGAGTCTATTCGTTTCCCTCACGCTGGGCGGAGTTAAAAGGTTCCACATTCCATTGTTTGGGGGTTCACCTTCCCTCTCTCATGCCGATTGCTAGTTTGTGAGTTTTCTTCCCCGTTCACATAGAAAGATGGTTCTCCTCTGCCTCACAAATTTGTTGGCCCGCGGATCGATTCTTTCCTCGGTTCACGCAGATTTTGGTGTCTTCTTCTACCATTGTCAGATTGCATAAGGTTTTGTCATTCCATCATGGAATCGTGGTAGGGATTTAATTCACAATTATGTGCTTTGGCGGTGTCTTTTTCCCCTCATGCACAGATTGAGAATCAGTTTCTTTTCCCATTGCTATCTAGGTAATTCTCCAATGATTTCCTTGAGGATCGGTTGTTGTGGGTTCATAGTTGTTTGTGGGCTGTTGTTTGCCATGATTGATTGGCTGTGTTTTTCCCCTGTAAAGGCTTAAATAGTTGTTTGGTTGCTTGCATGCAATGGTTTTGTCCTTGGACTGCATTGGAGTGGTGAACGAGGGCCTAAGGTGCTTGATAAACTTGGTGTGTTGAGAACCACATAGACAGAGCTACTAAGCTGACTTTCTTCTCCACAACCCCTGAATAGCACTTGAAGGGAGATCAGGGTCTGAGGGACTGCGTTGCATAGAAGGGACTGATTTCCTTGTGTTGAGTGTGTGTGGGTGTTCTAGAAGCCAGGATGGCTCTGGTGTTGGTGTATGTAGCTCTTCAATGATCTCACCAGCTTAGCATTTATCCTTTCCTAGCTCCTGGATGGCCGGATAAGCCCAACTTTGTTGGCTTGGCCGATCCGTTGTTCACTTGATAAACCCAACTGTGTTGGCTTGGCTGAACTGTGTACCCTTGTGGTGTTGTTATCCTTGGCTATGTGTAAGCCTGTTAGTTCCTTATTCCTTGGGGAATCATGCCCGACTCGCGGGTGGCAACATTGCTGAGATATTAAGGAGCATGCGGGCCTATGGTTGGGTGGAACGTTGCAGCGACGTAGATGGTTGCGGAACAAGTTCTCTATAAGATAAGTATTCTTACCTAACTTGTGTCTGCAATCATATTTACCATTGATGAATGATGATATACCTATTAAATGTCGATCTGTATATGCATGAGTGTTGATTGATATGTTTTGCTTCCATTGTGTATATGAATGATTATGCTTCATAATATGTTTTATGGTTTTAAGTATCATGCTTCAGCATTATATGTATGTATGTATGTTCATGTTCATGGGGCTAGATTCCCGGATGATTTGAGGTATGGTAGCATCCTCTTCGTCGGTCAGAGGGTCGGGGACGTTACACCCTATGTATCAACACATATAAAAGGCATTTGAATTTTAGCTTAATATTTTCAATATAAATATTCCAGAAGTTTCAGCTATTAGGTCCATAGAATGGCGAACCTCTTAATATCTTGCCTATCTCTTCCTTATGGTTGAATAGAAAGGAGTAGAATCCCTTGAAATAATATGGATGACTTAAAGGACCAATACTCCTTGATCCATCCTTCAAGGATTTTAGGAGTTGGCCATGACCCATTAAATTCCCTGTAAGGGCATTAGAGCTTTGCAGATAATAGGTTTTATTTTCACCAACATATGTGGGGCACCTTCAGATTGTTTGACCAAGTGGGAAGAATGCTCACACTTGTGTTGATTAACCTTTTTAGCTGCAAAATTGGTGAGTGAATTTAAAGCAGTTGTAGGTTGGGTGAAGGTGATAGGAGATGGAGCTGGATCCCATCATTTTAAAGGACATGGAAGGAGAGTAAGAGAGAGCACAATAGAAACCCTTTATGAACTAGATGCCTTTCAATAGCCTAGTTTTGTGCACTCAATATCCTAGCCTAGTTTTGTTCATAATGATGCCTTTCTCTTCTTCCCTTGCTTTGCCAACTTTCTTCTTCTTCTTTCATTACTTCTTGTTTACTTCCACCACTAATCTGTTTTAGTTTATTTCACACCATCCATGCCTTCTTTGATATTATCACAGGGGGTCTCAATGGATTGTGAGTCAACTCCTTTTGAGGATCTTCCACAAGCACAAATGCAAGTTTGATCTTCTATCTATTATATCTTCTCAATGTCCATAATGTGGGATGCAATATGCAAATTTTGAGTGATATCCTAGATTTGAACTTTATGATTCAACACAAATAGATATTTTGCAGTTGTTTCTTGACCCAAAAATACTAGTTAGTGATTTGAGAACTCTAATTTGATTGATTCATGGGAAGCTAGTTTGATCTTGTATAAGAGATAAGTTAGGCAAATACCTAAAGCGTTATTGTTTTGAAGTGGGTTTTCATATTCAAGATGATTCATATCCTATAGGCTAGAACATAAGTTTTCCCAAAATATTTTGCAGGTACAAATATGTCCTTAGGCAACATATTCCACTGTACTCCCATTATTTTAAAGATACATCTACCTTCCTTGAATTTGCCTTGATACGTTTTACAGCCAGATCCTTATTAAGTCATTCATAGGTTTGTATCTAGAAGGGATGTGCCATGTCAATTCCCTATATCTTTGGGACATTTTCATGTCATATACGCCCCTCGTCCCATTGCACACACAACAACCCCATCCCCAACACAAAATAAAATATATCAACATTCTCAGCAATCTATATACATGCATGCTATGTATAGTCAGATATGTTTGTAGAAATATGTCAAACTCTATCCACTGCTTGTTCCTGAAAGAAATTATTGTGGGATTGGTGAGATAAGTATCATTTCTAATGGCTATGCTTAGCCATTGTTTTAGAGTTCAGTTTACAACATGTTATTCTTTTTTAATTCCATGGAAGATTATTCACAACTAACTCTGCTTCTCAATGGAATCTGAATTATGTTAGAAAACATTTATTTTGTATATATTTATAACATCTATTTTTATATATGCCATACCCAGTTATATTGTACTGAAAATGTTCTAGTAACTGATATATTCATGTCTTTATCCATAACGGTATAGTATTTAAATTTTATATATTTTTATAACATCTATTTTTATATATGCCTTAGCCATCTATATTGCACTGAAAATTTTCTAGTAACTGATATATTCATGTCTTTATCCATAATGGTATAGTATTTAAATTTTATATATTTTTATAACATCTATTTTTATATATGCCTTAGCCAGCTATATTGCACTGAAAATTTTCTAGTAGCTGATATATTCATGTCTTTATCCATAACGATATAGTATTTAAATTTTATATATTTTTATAACATCTATTTTTATATATGCCTTAGCCAGCTATATTGCATTGAAAATTTTCTAGTAATTGATATATTCACATCTTTACCCATATCGGTATAATATCTGGGTAACTGAGATGAGTCATTAACATAACTTTTGTTACTTGTTCATCTAATAAGACACGCATCCTAAGTTCTTAACATGACAAGCTGTAACAATCCATTGAAACTATAGGATAAATCAGATCACTAATATCATGACCTATTGTTATTGTTGCAATGATCATAGGTATCTTGGTTTCTTTCATATCATGTTATGCTTTCTTAAAAAGACATTTACAAGTCATATACATCATCTGTCCCAATGCACACACAACACCCTCATCCCACCCAAAAATAAAAATATCAACATTTGCAATGTTATGTGCATACCATTTAATATTCTTATGTGTTTGTTGAAATCTCTCAAAATCTATTCACTTTTGCTTCCAAAATAGTTGATGTGGCCTTATTAAGATATTAGGCAATACATATTCTAGTAACTGATATATTTATCATCTCTTTATGCATATCAATATAGTATCTTGGTAACTTAGATGCACCATTTAACATAACTTTTGTTACTTGGTTAACTAATGATACACATGAATTCCAAAGCCAGAAGCTGTAACAACAGCTATGAGACTTTAGGATAAATCAGATCACCAATTTCACGACCTATATTATTGCTCCCATAATCATATGTATCTAGATTTCTTTCATATCATGCCATGCTTTATTTATAATTTTCAATTTTGTTGTACCCAATTATTTTTGCACTCCCTGAATTGTCTATGGTTGATAATTGATATGGTATCGAGAAGAATCTTTAGCTAGATCAAATGAACGTTGCATCAAGTTTTATTATTGAATTTTACAAATACCAAATATTAATGTTGATGTTTAGCAATGCAGGAACAAAATCAAAGGAATACATCAAGGAATCAAGCCATAACGTGATAGGGAAATATTTATTTGTAGGGAAAGAAATGTGCAATTAAACCAAAGTGAATCTTTCCATTTTCTTCACAAAATTCTCTTTTATGGTAAAGCAATTTTTTGCTTTTATTGGTTTAATTAATGACTTAATCATGTTTAGATGGTTGAGGAAGTGGTCTCTACATGCTTATGGATTTCCATTGAAATATTGTGATTTTGAATGCTAAATGAATTGTGCTACTTGTTTGTAATTAATGTTTATAAACTACGATCTTTCATATCGGTGTACAGTTCTATTTAATTTTCTAAACCAACTTTGGAACTGTAGTTGGTCAAATTAGTTTGTTTGGAGAGAATGTTGTTTTTCATCTTTCTCTTCTTACTCATCTCCCTTGGACATTTTTTCTTATACTTGTCTGTAAGTGATTCGTTATGGATTTGCGGCATAAATAGTGTTTTTTATGTTTCAAGGAGATCACACTAAAAATGTTAGGGTGATTGACATCAAATACATTGTTCATCAAGGGATACAATCATTAGGTGGACCCTCTGCAAATAAGGTTTGTAAGATAACTTCACTAAGCAATTTCTTATTAGTGACATAGTGTTTCTGAGGAATGCTATCAGAAACAATGTGTAACTTGTAGGTCAAACGGTTATTTTCTATCTTTAGTTTGAAAACAGTCAATCAATTCCATTGGTTTCCAAATTGCGAAGAATATTTTTATGGCAGCAGGTGTTCTGTACAATTGGAATCTGCTAGATTATTGTGTCCTTTAATAGCTAATTCAAAATGAATGAGAAATATTCATTAATGCTGGAGTATTCTTCATTTGTGCATTTACCAATATGCATGTGTCATTAGAAAATTCCATTAAGAAAAGGTTAAGGTGAAAACATAATAGTCCAAAAGTTTGTTTTGTGGCATACATAACATGTGCTTTGCTTTCACATTCTTCCTTGGCATATAGTAAAGAATGCTTGTTGTTTCCATTCCACCCACAAACACTGGGAGTTTCTAATGGAACAATGCCAAGGATAAACCAGACAGACATATATAGATCTGAAATTTATTTGAAAATATTCCCATGACATCCAGAAAATACCATCTTTTTACAAAGGAGTGTATTTCAATTTGTGGTTTATCCTGTCTGTCCATTCAGGTGAAGAGTCTGACCATGGACCATTCTACTCAACTTCATTTGCCCAAGGATTCCTTATCTGCACAAGCTAATGACCGTCTATCTCACGTACTTGCAATAGTGAGTAGGCATGTCCTTGGACAATGCCGCTAGAAGACACATGAACATCAAATCCTGACGAACTCCCTGCTCCAAGAAGAAACCCTTGTTGCTTACAATACAACAACTGAGACCGCAGCCTTCCACTAGCAAGATCAAAGTGTGCTTAAACACTTCTCATATCTATTTATAAGTGCCATGTGGCTAAACTGCTTATCAATGATTCCATTGTGGAAACATGCAGGTTACTTTGTTTAGGATTTGAACCTTGGTGGATGCTATAACACTACCCGAATTTCAAGGATCTAGTTGTGCTCTCATGGCTTAGTTTCTCAATCTAAACCTAAACATAAAGATAAATTACAACATAAAATTCGAACCTGGAAAAAAACATAGCAAGGTACACAGATTATTTTATCATGAGCAAACGAGTGAAACAAAAGTACACTAATACATGATAAAACATAATATTGATGTGTGGTGATTCATGGCACACGATGTATACATCAATCAGAAGAGAAAAAAGCATTAGAAGAATCCACCAGACTGTTGGAAAAATCTTTTCACAGGTCAAAACTGCTCCAACTGTTGGAAAACTTTCCCACAAGCTGCTTATAGTCCTTAAAATTCAAACCCTTATTAGCCCTGTGGCTAAACTGCTTATCAATGATTCCATTGTGGAAATACGCAGGTTACATTGCTTCGGATTTGAACCTTGGTGGATGTGCTATAACACTACCCCACTTTCAAGGATCTAGTTGTCCTCTTATGGCTTAGTTTCTCAATCTAAATCTAAATTTGAAATATAAATTACAACTTAAAATTCAAACCCTGGAAAACAACATAGTAAGGTAGACAGATTATTTTATCATGAGCAAACGAGTTAAACAAAAGTACAGTAATACATGATAAAACATTATATTGGTGTATGGTGATTCATGGCACACGATGTATACAACTATCAGAAGAGAAAATAGCTTTAGAAGAATCCACCAAACTGCTGGAAAAATATTTTCACATGTCAAAACTGCTTTAACTTTTGGAAAACTTGCCCACAAGCTGCTTATAGTCCTTAAGTGAAAATGAAAAGTGAACTAAGAAAAGGGTGAGAGCTCATTTGGAACCGAGTTTCTATTGTTTGTACTCTCTTTAAACACTAAAATCATTTTTCAAAATTTTTATTTGGCTTTTAACGAGGAAATGGCCAACTTCCTTGCTTCACCATCCCTTTTCCCTGGCCATGTGTCCACCTTCCTACCCTTGCATTTACATAATCAATTACCAAAAGAAACTATTTTTCTGTCAGTGTTGGGAGTTGAAAATAAGCAAGTAGGTTCTTGAATTGTTTTTTTTTCTTCTTTCTTTTTTCGGTATGAAAGGAATAATCTATTTCTATATTAACCCTCCTGAAGGAGTTATCAGAATATGTACAAAAAGGTGGCATACTGCCTTCACCACTTCTTATTATGGGCTGTAAGTACTTGTCCAAAAAACTCCCAAAGTAAACAAAACTGGCATGATAGATGCCATTATCATATACATATTTATCTATATATAACATACCATCTAAAACAAACTAAGCCTTCTTCATATTTAAGTTTCAGAGATATACAAAACTGTGACAAAATTAATAAAACAGACTCTACTTGTTTGCTGGAGCTGAATGGTCATTTGTCTGTTGTTTGTTGACTTTTTCTTGCTCACATATTGGGCCGCCTCTGCTTCATTATAGACCAATGGTTTATGCTTGATCATGTCCTTTATCAATATGTCCATATTTTGTAGTATTTTACTCTTGAACTCTAAATACATATCATCCTGGCCACAATGTAGTCCAGATTCCAGAGTCTGATTCTGTTTTGTTGCAATTGTATGTGGACCTCTCTTTTCCAATTCATTTTCTCCTCATCCATTAGTAGCTATGCATTTTTAACTCAGTGTCTTCTTTCATAGTTAGTGGAAGCTTGGTCATCCCCAATTTTCTATGATAGCAGTCCCTTGTGTTGAAAGGGTTGGTGACTGGAGGCTGTCATTCCCTTGCTCCTTAAGGTTCATTCTTAGCTTGGATTTCCACCCTTTTCGAAGGTCAACCATGTCTTCATTGTTCTGAGGGTTCTGTCATCCTGCTGCACTCTATCTTGAAAATTTTAGTTGTGATTTTCAGGTGGAAAGTGGATTATAGGCAAATCATCCTCCCTCCCTGAACTAAGGCAGACTTCTACATTTATAGAATTGGTCCGTGATGTACTAATTACTAAAGTAGTGTTTGGATGGTAATGGGATTGGGACAAGCAGCAGGTCTCTCAGTCAGGTTTATGATAACATCAATCATAACATTTCTAAACTCTTGTTCTTATATTTTTAATCCAACTGTCCACTTCAAGGTAAGAGCATGAGGCTTAGTTAAATGATTTCAAATCCTTGGGTGATTTCAAATCTTTTACACAAAGGGATTTTGATAGCTAGGACCAAAAAACTAGAAAGGGTCTTACTACCTAGTTATCTTTGATCTTCCACAATTACCACTGTATAGGATTCATTGACCGATTACTAGCTTCCACTATCATGTTCTTGTATAGAGATAAAAGCTATCCAGTGGTCAAGTTCTCTAATATATTTCAAACTTATTTTACTACATTATGGTCAATAACTTGGGGATTACATAGTTTGGGTTACTTTTATCGCATATGATACATAACGAATATGAACCTTATTTACTAACAACACAATGTCATAATCATTAATCTCAGTCTATGATATGCATAATTGAATATAATGGATACCTTGGTATTGCCTTCAGTCTGAAACCCTAACACCTGTAATCCCAATATGCAGGAAAATAGAGTATAGATTTGGAAAATAAAGACTGCATAAATGATGATGAGAAATTATTGTTCATTTAATGTGCAAGATTGTGGCCTGTTGCCAATTGAAACTGAGGTAAAAAAAATACAAACCCAGAATAGTATGGTTTACTGTGGCTTCTTCAAAAAATTCCGTGGGTTAACGAACTTTGTTTTAAGCAAATTTTCCATGTAAATCCCCTACACATGGAAGGGTCTCAAAGAAGCTTAGTGTTATCTTTACATGGAAAACCATTTATCCAACCAACTTTTCTGGTATGATTGCATTCAATCTGAATCACTAACACCTACATTCCCAATATGCAGGAAAACAGAGTATAGATTTGGAAAATAAAGACTGCATGACGATGATAAATTATTGTTCCTTCAACATGCAATATTGTGGCATGTTTCCAATTGAAACCAAGGGAAAAAAATACAAACCTGGAACAGTATGGTCTACTGCAGCTACTTCAAAAATTTATGTGGGTTAAGGAACTTGGTTTTAAGTAAATTCTCCATGTAAATCTCCTACAGAGAAGGGTCTCAAAGCAACTGAGTGTTATATTTACATGGAAAACCATTCACTCTACCTAAGTGTTTGGTCTGATTGCATGTCATTTAATGGATTAGTCAAAGCACATTTAGTTCTTCCCTGGACAAGATAAAAGTCAAGAAGTATCATCAATACTGCATGCAGCCAACACAATTTACTTTCCAATCTATCAATCTTTAGGGGACTTTTAAGTTTTTAGTTATATGTCAGCACTTAATAAAATCCCTAATGAACTATGTGAACAGATTCTTCCTGGTTCGTGTGGATCCATTTCAAATGGGTTAAACCTTTGTACATGGTTTTCCGATTGTGGCAATGTCTGAGTCATGATCATTAGACTATTTGTTTAGGGGTAGCTCAACACTGTTTTTAATACTTCAAATAAAATGTAAAAGGATTTACATAATTCAAATTTAGTGTGGAAATTATGTTATTATTGACTTCATTTTTGTAGTAATTCCAACCTAAATCCCAACAGATATTATTTCCAGTAGTTCTGTGTAGGTTCAACATTATTTAGTACAAATGATTCAACTTAAATATCAAGTTTCTAGGATTTTCACTAATATCTCAATGAAAGAACTCAAAGCATGTTTTGCATTCCTAAGTATTTTATTCTGATTTCATTTCGTATATAGATAAATGTATTGTCCCCACCATTTCAATTGATAAGGAAAAGTATCAGGAAATCTGAAATAAGACAGACTAAATCTCTTCATGGATGTGTCTAAATTTCTTGGGTGACTGATTTCTAGATTGCAAGTGTGAATTTTCTCATGAAGCATTATAATGCAACATCTCTATATTACTTTTCATCAATGTGCATATGTATTCTTTCTTGGTTTCATGTTATTCTTTTGATATAGTTCTTTAGTAATATGCAGATATTGTTGGCATAGTTGTTCGTTTTGCTGGTTTGAATATGTACACGAAGTTTCAGTTTTCATTAGCCATTTACATTCTTGTAGAATTTAAGTGGTTGATTAATGGGGATACTGTTCAATATTCAAGTACATAAGATCTTTTATGCCATCCCTTTTGAACAGTTAGACTAGTTCTTAATTATGGTTTTTCTGGTCTTATACTATTAGTGAAATTTGAATGAATCATGTTATTCAAGTCCAGAGGGTTGACAAGTTCATTAGATTGACTGCTCTCCATGTCTATAATTTGTTACTCACAAGAATTGTTTGATACAGAGGTTTCTTAGGATTTTACTTTCTACTAGTCAAGCTGTTTATAGGTTGCATTGGATGTTAGTTTTTGGTGTACCAGTGGTACTATATATATATATATATATATATATATATATATATATATATATATTTGCCTCAGGAGAGATGATGAAAATTAATGTGCTTGGTCAGGTTTATTAGGGACGGTTGCCCCATGCTTGCTATATGGTAGCAATGTAGAAAGGCTGAGCTCAACTCCAAGGACATTTTCCAGTCATTGCTTTCCATAAAGTAGTCTTTATTTCCTTGTCAATTTTCTCTTTGGATGGAATTGTTTGGCTCATTGGTTTTCGTATCCTAGCCGTATAGCTATTCGCAGGAATTTTAATTTGGAGGTAATCTCTCTTCTTATCATCCTTTTCCTCGTATGCCTGCCTGGTGAAATATTAAGGATTTCAATAGCTAAATACCAAGCAAGAATTATAAATTTCCTCATTGCGTATTATTTCCTCAGGCCTTCGAGTGCTGCAAGATGAAACTCCTTCGAGTGCTGCAAGATGAAACTAAAGGAGTAATTAAAGTATTTGTATGAAGAGATGGTTGCAATTATGAGTGGCCTCAAAAATTGACCAGAAGGAGATGGATGCTCCTTCCAGCATCACAAAGGGTGGTTTGGAATTTGTGTCCACTGGTGCATTCAGTGGATTGTAAAAACAGTAATTCTTTCTCCTCTCCTATCGATGAATTCTGCAATTTGTTGCTAGATCTTTTGTGTGGTTGGTTGGGCACCGGGTCTACGGGAGGTTCATATGCCAGTATTTCCTATTTTGATGCTATATCCAGTTATCAGTGGGTGGTCTGCACTACTATGTTTGAATTGGAATTTGAGTTTGAGTTTGATTTTTGTGCATGCTAAAAACATCTGCATTCTTTTCAATGATCTTGCTGTTGTATTTTATTTTTATTTTTTTTCTGATATGAGCACACAACAGTGATACAAATACTGAGCACACAAAATCAATACAAATACTCACATACAAGAATGGAAACCCAGAGAGGGAGAGCAAGCATGCAAGTAGAAAGGAGATTGACGCAATGTCTCATCTTTTCCACATTTTGAAATATACATGCTTTTTCATTGGACATGTAATTTATACTTGTACTTTTAGTTTTGGTATATGTGAATAGAAACTAATCAATATTTTTCTGATTGTATAAATTTTGTAGTCTTGTCTATCTAGTTTGTTTTATAAATCACATATTTGCCTTGTTGAGCAGATCAAAATCTAATTCTCCACCACAGGACATCTTGTTGAAGATGAAAAGCGAGTTGACATTCAAAGAACGAGCTGAGCTACCAGGTATTTACTATTTAGCTTTGTGTTACGTCCATACATATGATATTGATAATTTTATAAGACAATTAAGCTAGAAAGGAGCGCACATATGGATGTCCTCTAATTTCATATTCCCCATGTTTGATGTTCTATACCAATTTTTATTTTTTATTTTTTCTTCTCAAATTATAAATCATAGGGAAACCCATAGGGTACTTCCACTCACTCTGAGGATGGTGCCCACAGGGTAAACTGCATTCTGCAGAAGCTTAAGGCTTTTCCAACAATCTGATGATGATCATGATATTCAAGAATTGGCTCAGAAGAGCATCATGTCACAATGTGGGATTTGAATCCGGGTGGGGAGGACAACAATTATCATTGAAACCACTCGGGCTAGGCCCACTTGACAGAGTCCATACTGCACCGCTTATTGTAGTTTCTGGTTGAAAATTCACTGTAGCGTCAAAAAAAAAATTGTTGACATGAATAGCAGTATAAGGTTCTTCAGAGATTGATCTTTTGGCAATTACTCTTGCAATGTACTTATATAGATTATGCTTTGGTATTTGGATGAATTTAACTTCTGATTTATAAAGTAAATTTTTATTTTATTTTATGCACATTCGTTTTAAACTAAATAATATTTCATGGTATAGGCACAAGATGCAGCCTTACAGGCTATGAATGAAGATCTTATGAAACTTTAGGAAGGGGTGTATTATGGACATATTAATTCCCGTACAGATATTCTAGAAAAGTTCTTTTCAGAGAGTGGTCATCCTAGATACAATCCACATGTAAGCAGAGGATGTGAAAGATTTCTGTCAAACTAAGCTAAAGTTTAGATATTGTTAATTTGTGTCAAACCAAACTAATGTTTAGATAATTTCAATCATGTCAAATTAGATTGTAAATTTAGTTTTCTGTCTACATTTTCTGCTTATTAGCTGAGTAGTTTGCATTTTTTATCCTGTGGGTAGACTATTCGTGAAGGAAAGGATCATCAGAAGTATGTGTCCCTTGCTACATCACTTTTGAAGAAGGATTCAGTGATGGTGAAACTTCAATATTTACATTCTCCAGAAAGTAAGCTATGGTTATACTTCACTTCATTATGTTGGACAATTATGAAGGGGTATTTTTGCATAGAGGGAAGTAGTCATTCAAATGAGGCTGATTAATTTTGTATGTGATTGTCTATCTAATATAGTTGAAGATGACATGAATCCAGCTACCCATCTTCTCGTTGTTGATCTTACCTCAAAGAGAGGGCTGAAATTCTTCGTCAATGAATTCACTATCTTGTAAGCTTGTCTTATACAAGTTCAACTTCAAATTATGGGTTTAGCATAGTTTCATTATGAACTAGTCAAAAATAATCTTGAATTTCTCTTTCTTGCATGTTTTAAGGATTTGGCCCTTGACTGAATTTATGATCTATTTGTAGTTGGATGGAACCAAAAGGCGTGTATTGGAATATTATATAACATCGATAGTCCAGTTTCATTTTCTCATGGATCTCCTTGCTTGCTTCTTGTCAAGGTTATTGATTTTACTGCATCCTCTTTCAGGTAAGTATGAGATAAATAGAGCTCTTGCCATTCTTTATTGATTTAGTCTTTTTATTGTCTAAAGTATTGTTGCTAGAAATTTGACACATTCTATGATATCAAATTTCAATACACATTTACTTGTATGGTAAAGTGGTTCCCTAACCATGTCTTATATATAATATATCATAAGCCAGGTATCGTGCTAAGGATTTACAGTTTCTAAACCAATTAATTATTTGGTACGAGGCGCAACATTTATATAGTTCACAAACAAGTAATACCAATGTCGAAACTTTTATCCAAGAAGTTGCTAAGCTGGCCGAGTCAAGTGATTTGAAGTCTGATCGCATGAGGTCTGCACTATTAGAAGTCTATTGGGACTCCTTCAAGGATTATTTGCAAAGGGTATGTTTACTACATCAACATTTCTGATTTTTCCAGTTAAAAGTATTACATTTAGAATGAACTGATTTAATCAATATTTCTGTTTTAAAGGGCATCCCTCTTATATCTGATTATCTTGTTTACTCTGACGCAAAGCATTATTTTTATACTAGCCATATTTCTTAGCCTTTCCTACCCATTGGTTTTTATTTGAGTGATCACCTCTTTCACCAGTTTGGATAGTTTTTCTTTGTTCTTTTGAAAGATGTCATAAAATACTGAATTGTTAATATCAAATATATTTGCAATTTCAGTAGAATATGATATATTTTCTCTCTTCTCCCTATCATGGAGAGTGAAATGCAATCTCAGTGCTACTGTTGTTTATGTTTTAATACACCTCTTTGCATTTGTCGTTCAAATAGTATGAGCTACTTTCTAACCCTTTGGAATCACACTTGAAGACACTTTAAAGTTCAATGCATGTTATATACTAACACAATTTAAAAAATATTATCTTTATTTTTAATGATGTGTGTATTTGTTTGCACTTTACATGAATACGTAATGTTTGTTATCAATCATAATTGTCCCATGGGGATAAATCCAAAGGGTTCTGAATGGACAGTTTAGACTCACTATTTTAATAGTATGTTTGTTACCAACAACAAATTTGTTTCTTCGCAACTAATGCATGCTAGCTGTAGGGGGGTCTCCTTAGGGAGATCCATTGATTCAACCTCAAAATTCTACAACTTAATCTTCCAAGTCAGCGAATCAGAAGTGCAGATCCAATCTTAAATTATTTTAAGAGTTGGCAAAAGATCACTTCAGACCTAAGTCACAAGACACATTGAAACAGGACATAGAGGACAAGGAAATACGAGTATCTAACACAGGACATTGTGACCCTGGAAATAGGACACGCTATATATTATATATAATTTAACATAAAGATCCAAACTTTTTAAAAGCTAGAATTCTAGAACGTATTGATAATTTGATACCAATGATAAATTGTGCGTCAGTAAGTTTAGAATTAGAATTGAGAACCATGAATTGCATATTTCTCATTAAGTTCAAAATCAAAATGTATTACATAGATGTCAAGAGAATGCCAATCGAAAATACAAAAGAGAGTAGAATCAGTAGATAATAGAAGTAGATACAAAATAGGGAAGACTCTCGTAGCCGGAATTTGTCATTTTGGACAGTCATTATTTGGCTGGAAATTATTATAGTTTGACAGTCCTAGTTGTCTACTAATTGAGTGCTGGAAATCACCTTGTTTGGGACAGTAATTCTGGCTATTCCCTTGGATGTAAAATACCTCGTGCTGAGAAATTACATTTCACCTCCTTTTGATTGGAAATAGCATCCTATGGACAGTCATTGAAACATGTATGTCATGGCTGGAAATTACATCAAGTCTTCTTTGTTTATTTGAATGGAAAACACGTCTTACTAAAGAAGGCTTGATTTCGTTATACACTATTGACATTATTTCTGGGATAGTCTTTTCTGAGCTCTTTAGGATTGCTGAAGATGACATTTATGATAGATACATTCACAATTTCCTACTACTGAAAGTTTTCTTATTTGACAGCCCTTTATATGAGAAAGACATCATTATCATTGACACAAGCATGTCATGTTCTAAACGCTAATCTCAATCATATCTTCAGGTCTGATATATATAAGGCACACATTGGGATAACTACACAATACACTTTCTGACAGTCATATACCTTAAAACATTTTCTAATCATTGTCACAGTGATTCAGATTGGTACATTGAATTCAAATCAAGATTCTAACTTGTTTATTGATGTATATGTTGTTGTCACTATCATTTGCAAGGGCATAGAAGAAACATATTTTTTTGATTGCTTGGAGCATACTAAAATCATTTGAAAGCTTTGTCATATTGATATGCGTTCAACCATAAATCTGATAAGCATATCTAGATATTGAATTTAATGCATTTAGCCTTAAAGATCAGCATTGTCACCTATATTTGAACACATTACTGACATACACGTTTGCATGTATTTGTGTATATATTTACATATTTATTGATTAGCTAATTCCTCTATTCTTTGCCAAGTGCAGGTTGCTTGTCACTTGTTTCGTTGGACCAAAGTAATGGCCTATACAGATTATTATGAGCGTGCTTTGACAAATGGTGTTCTCAACATCCAAAGATGTAATGAGCCCAGGATCATGATCTATATGCTTCCCCAAGAAACTGGAAGTTCTAAGGTTGTTTTATTAAGTTAAAATGCTAATAAAAACAACCTAAAATTGCCTTTACTATTTAGATAAGGAAAACCAAGGTTTTCCTTAGAGAGGGTCAAATGGTTGAATTAGATGTTAGAAGAATTGAGGTATTGGGAAATTCAACAAAAAATGTTCAGTGCAAAGTTCGTTCATATATTTCTCGGAAAGAATTTCTTTCTTTGCACAATGCTACCATTGATCTTCAAGCCTTATGGAGAGGTATTTCATGTTCATGTATTTGTAGGTCTACTGGTTCTAAATGTTTATGCATTTTGAGTACACCTGTTGTTTGTTGGAATTGTTTCTTTTTGCCATGTTAAGTCTTGTGAAATTACTATGTACATTTTTCAGTTATTTGTTTTCTCTTTTTAGTGAGCAGCAAAATTTATTGCTTAACATGTGTTGTTTGTAGGTAACCTTACTTGCAACCTTTATAAAAACATGAGGAGGGAGGCTGTTGCAGTGCTAATATATAAACACACGCATAGATATAAAGCTTAGAAAGCTCAGAAAGCTCAGAAGCATGCGTAGTGTAGATACAAAAGCACGTGTGCAGATAGAAATCTCAGAAAGTGGACCATTGAATATGAAGAGCCTGTTGTTGAGGCTTTTCCATCGAGTATGAAGAGCTTGTTGCTGAGAGTTTCAAGCTGCTAAGTATGGTTTTGAAGCTGCGACGGGATCTAAGTATGGCTTAGCAGCCAAGTACAAGTGGGAGGGTTTATCCATTGTAATATTTTGAAAAGTCATCGATGTACTAGATGATTTTTATGTAAAGTTATATGGAGAGTTTTTTAAAAAACTCATATTTATTGTAATACTTGACATTTCATACAATATAATTTGTGTGGTTTAAAACTTATATGGTTGTACTTTGTATTATTTATAAGTGTTGTAATTAACTGATTAATGTGACATTGCATAATTCACATGTGTATTAGATGATGATAAATAATGTATGATTGTTTTTTTAATTTAAACATAATATCATATTAAAAATTTATATTGATTAATAATTGACACCATTAAAACTACTAAAATATAATAACCACAAATAAAACGACTAAAAATGACTAAATTAGTGACCAATAAATGAGATTAATGACCAAAATTCGCATATAAAATGACAAAAAATTGAGAGATACGTGACCAAACAATGAGATATAAATGACCAAAATTCGAATATCAATGACCAAAAAGCAATTTTGGTGGCTAATTTACAGTGTTTTATTACACGACCAAATTTGGTCATATTCTAGTTTGTCATGTGGTTATTAATTTGGTCATAAATGTGGTCATATATTTGGTCATTGATTTAAATATATGACCAAATTAATGACCAACTGACCAGCTATAAATGACCAATTTTGGTTGCATAATAAAAGACCGTAAATTAGCAACCAGCGATCTCCAAACCAAAAGTGGTCATTGATATGCATATTTTGGTCATTTTTTTGGTCACTAATCTCTCATTTTCCACTAGTGATATACTCAGCTTTTCCTACAAATAATCCTTCAATGATCTTCCTGCAACATCTGAAAGCATTATTCATGAGGCACATAAATGTAACTGGTGCATTTGGTACTACTGCAAACTCATAAGATCCATACGTTGCTTCGAGGGTTGTCTTATGGACATTTTCATCCATGATCCTTACCTGCTGGTCGCCATACCTTAAGTGATTTCTGGAAAATACTTTTTCTCTTATTATTCGTTCCAAGGGGTCAGCACTTCTAGGAAATTGATACTTGTTCTTCATAGTGACTTTGTTCAGCTGTTTATAATCAATACACAAGCAGAGTGTATCATATTTATTTTTCACAACCAAGGATGGTGTTTTCCAAGAAAACACACTCGGTCCGAGGTACTTCTTTTCTTGCAATTCCTATAGCTACATTTTTAGCTTCATCATTTCTAGTATGCTCACCTTACAAGGCATCTGGGATACTGGTGCTGCTCCCAACGCAAGTTCAAGGGTAAAATTAGTGTCAATATTCACCGAAATTTCATCAGGAAGAACATTCCTGACTTCCTGTAACATATGAAACCCCTCAAATCTAGGAGTATCATTCTCTGCTATCTCCAAAACATGAGCTGCATATACCCTGCGACCTTTCCCATAGAATTTCTCCAGTTGCATTGCAGAATACTTTTTCGAGTTCTTATCGAGATTAATTTTGGAAAGCCTTTCACAACCCTTAGGTTGCCTTCTTCATCCAAGCACTCAAAATTCTTGTTGTAACAATCAAGCTTTGCTATGTGTGCTTCCAACCAATCCATTCCAATGAGAACATCATATGATTTAAGTGGAAAAATATTCAAATCAGCCCAGGTGACCAACCCATCCATAACTAATGGAAATTTCGTTACCACCTCACTGACTTTCTTCTTGATTCTAGTGGCTAGTTGGAGTAACCAAGATCTTCTATGCTTTGTTTTCTTCAAATTTCCTATCTCAACAAGTCCATGGGTGATATAGTTGTGAGTTGATCCAAGGTCAATCAAAATAGAAACAGTCTATTTAGCAATCTCACCCTCAACTTCCACCACAATTGAGTTATGACCTACCTGGTGGTCTTCTAACGCTGCATAAATTTTAGGAATGATCCCTTCTCCCTGACCCACAGTTTCAGTTTCTTGGGTGTTGGGGGCTTGGCCCTCATTCTATTCGCAAGTGGACAATTCCTGTGCAAATGGAATCCTCCACATCCCCAACATTTAAGTGGTTCCTTTAGCTTTTCCTTCATTATTCTTTCTCGTTTAATCACATCTTGTGATGGCAGCCTTCACTGCTTCAGGAGGTGAGAAGGTTTAAAATATTTCTTCCTTAGTTCAAGATTTTCTTTATTCTTGTGGGAATTTTCCCTACTCCCTTCTGCTTCTGTTAATTAGTACCCAAATTTTATCTGCCTTTGGAGATCTGCCACATTCTGCAGCATGGATGTAATCAACTGGTTTTGTTCTACCATAGATTTGACCAACCTTTTATTTTCTTCCTTGCAATCCTATAACTCTATCCTCAAGATTCTTATGGTAACTGCAGCATATGGGAAACTCTCTTGTTCCCCCTTCCCAACAGTCTCAGCTCCATGATGTTGGGTATTGTAAGCTGGCCTTACATACCTTTCTTCATGTGCACAAATCCAGCGCAAATGGGGTCCTCCACATCTCCAACATTTTGACAGCATTCTGCCCTCTTGTGGATCTCTTGTCTTTTCCCCCATAGTGTCTTTTTCATGCTCACAGGGATCTCGTGCATCATTCATGCTGTTACTTTTCTAGTCGTTGATCTTCTTTGACCTCCTAGTTGCTTCTTGTAGTCATGAACATTCAATGGGTCTTTCATCGTGTTGTCTAAGTTTAGCAATTATGCTAATTAGCACTCTTTTGTTGTAGTTATTTTCTGTAATAGCGACTGTCGTACCTTTGTCACTGCTCTCCATGGCCCATTAAGGCCCAAAGTTGCAACATGAGCTTTGATACCACATTGTCACGTCCCCTCCCGCCTCAGAGGAGGAAACACAATCATTTCTTCTACTTGAGTTACCCATATCTTATAATCAATGGATTCTACACGCGTTTGGTTATTCTCGTTTCCTTTTTTTTTCTTAAACCTCTTTCAGATCTACACAAGAAATAATTTCCCTCCTGCTAACATTATGATCCAGACCGTGTATTGATTGTTTATCTTCCCTAAATCGTAGAAAGATCGAATGGCTGAGAAGAACTGCAGTGGAAATCAACGGTCTCTGTCAGTTCCGCATATGGAGGCAAATCGACAGCGGAGAGGCATCCCACAGAAAATCAATGGTGCAGAGAGCTTTACTTGCGGAATCGAAAACATATCAAAATTTCACTCTCGCACCCCGCATGCTACATCCCGCATGTGGAATGGCCGTTGCGGAGATCGAAGTTGTGGAAATCAAAATTTACCATAAGTTATTTCCGCATCCTGCATCCCGCAAATTTGGAAGGGAAATTGCGGAAAGCAGATTTCTCCAAATGACATTTCTACATCCTGCATCCCACAAGTTGGGGAAGGGAAATTGTGACAAGCAGATTTCGCCAAATGACATTTCCGCATCCCACATCTCGCAAGTTGCAGAAAGGGAATTACAGAATGTAAAATGCGGAGTCCAAACTTCTGCAAAGCGCATTTCCGCATCCCGCATCCCGCAAGTTGCAAAAAGGGAGTTGCAGAAGGAAAAATCTACAGAAATTCGATCTGTTCATGAAAATTTCTAAGTCTAAAACTAATTTTTAACATTCAGGCCATCACGAATCCAGCTGAACTAGCTCCATAACAACTTAGAAAATTCATTGAAATAAAATTATATACACATATACATCATTCATGAAATATACATCTGCATCAAATACATTATATTCAAGCATTCACCATATTCATATTCATTTATAAACAAGTACAGTTGCAGGGATTGAAACACAAGAAATACTTATCTTTATCAGAAGCTTGTCCTGTAACCAACTATGTCGCTACAACGTTCCACCCAACCATAGGCCAGTGTGCTCATCAATATCTCAGCGACACTGCCACCCCCAAGCTGGGCATGATTTCCCCAAGGAATACAGAACACTAGAAGACTCTCTCACATCCAAGGATACAATAAAATGCAGCTATGCCGACACAGTTGGGTTTATCAGGCTTACACATGCAGTGGTTCACATATATTCAAAATTCACACAAGACACAGCCAGGCCAAATACCCATTGGGTTTATCAAGCTAGAAAGGAGGTGGAAATACTAATTGTTAGTCTAGTGAGCTCAATCCCAGAGCTATGGACACCTGCACCAAATCTAGCCTGGCTTCTAAAGCATCTGCATAGCCAACACCAGGAATCATTCCCTTCTGTGCTCCACAGTCCCTCTGGCTATGCCTTCCCTCTCCAGTGCTATCCCGGGTGTACAAAGAAGAAAACCAACCCCCCATATCTGTCTGTGGAGTTCCTTTTTACACTAGGTTCATCAGGTAGGTCTAGAATCCATTTCCATTTCCCCAAGCCAGTTCAGATTCCACACAAGAATGTACATACATTGATTACAGTTCTAGGTTCAAGAAAACATTACAGAGGCCAAGGAATGCACACACACACAACAATTACAAACTTCTGAGCATTGCATGAACCAGATCGACTGATACCATCCAAGAATCCAAATCTTCTTGCTATTTTTATCAGTTCATAATGCAAAACACGGTTTCTGGGTATGCGCGTTCAGGAAAATAATTGACTGGTAGGGAAATTGTGGAGGAAACAAAACTGACAAGATAGGAAAGAAAAAAAATGTGAAGGATGAAACTTCGAGAGGTTTTCTCCCTAATTCTGCATGCTTGAATGAAAGGAAATAAATGCATGAATCCACGATACATCAATAAAACATCCTGCCATTTTTCCAAAATGTGAGGGAAGGTGAAACATGAACGCATGAGGGAATGACATGCGTTTTTGGGTGTTTTTCTTTCCCATGTAATAAAAACACAATTTTCAGAAATGATGCCCTTCCCATTTCTAATTTCTGCCAAAACTCTTCTCATTCCCGTCAAACGGATCAAGGTTAAACATCCCCCCCTTATCCTTAGGAAATCCATGCCTCCATCTCTTTAACGTTTGTAGGGCATAAATGGCTGTAGGTTTTTAATTAATTTGTCTTTTACATGATGTCTCAAGCATACCGTGCCTGGCTAACACATAAACCATCGACGTTGATTCTAACCACCGAACATAAACACAAAATCAATGGCAGGGCCTTGGCCTTGAGCTCCTTTCCATGATTTAATACAATATTCACATCACCTCCCTTATGGCATCAAGCCTTTCAAAGATGAGGTATTGTGCGATTTTTCCCCACATGAAGTTTGTGATGTTCTTTTGGGTAAACCATATATGTGGAAACATCATGTTATCTACAAGTCTAAAGTTAGTAGTGTAATTATTAATTTGGGTAGACATGATACCAGTGATAATTCTACCTACCATAGTTTGCTTGATCTCAGCTAAGAAGTGCAAGAAGGCCATCCCCTAGACAGGTAAATTTTTCCTCTTCATGATTCTTTCTCACAGTGAACGGAAGGTCACAACCACATCTATGGCCTCAACACAAGGCCTCTCTACACAACATAAGAAAATGGAAAAAGTCGTAGAAGAATACCGATACATCTTCACCTCACTTACTAAGGTTCATTTACATTGTGAGGTCAAGCATTCAATCAATTTTTACCCTATCACGCCTTTACCTAATGGGCCATTATATCAACGCTCTCTTGTGGAAAATGAGGAAATCAAGTGTTAAATTCAAGACCCTTTCCAAAAGGGGCACATTCGAACCAACTCCTCACCATGCAGAAGTTAAAGCGTGCCTGTGCTGAAGAAAGATGGGACCTGGAGACTCTATATTAAGAAGGCATTTTCAAGTGGTTGGTCATGCTCTTTGTCTTAACAAATTCCTCAACAAATTTCATGAGGTGGATGGATGATAACTCGTGGCCTTTCACCAATTCCTTTGTCGTTGTATATTTGGATGACATCCTCATATTCAACAAGAGTTGCGTGGAACACTTGCAACACATTCAACAGGTCCTCCACACTCTATGACAACACAAGCTATATGATAACTTCGAGAAATGCTCCTTTAGCATGAACAAGGTCCAATACCTAGGATACATTGTAGATGAGAATGGTGTACATGTGGATCCAACCAAGAAACAAGTCATTCATGACTGACCAGCCCCGACAATATTAACCGAGATTCTAAGCTTCTTGCGCCTTTCCAACTTCTATCGTACGGTCGTGTTGGGATTCTCCCATATTACATGGCACCTCAACCTAATGACCAAGGGTGGTTGCAAAGATGAATTTGGGTGGAACAAGTCACAACATAAAGCATTTGACAATTTGAAACATCCTTTATGCTCAACCTTGGTGCTTTCCTTACCCAATATTCAACAACCTTTTGAGATTGATATAGATGCTCCAGACAACGCTCTGGGTGTTATTCTCACCCAACACGTTCATCTAGTGGCATATAATAGTGAGACACTCTTATATGTTGTCCATAAGTACCACACTTATTCCAAAGAGATGTATTTCATTGTAGAAGAATGCTGACAATGGAAGCATTACATTCTAGGGAGGGAGACAATCATCCATATGGATCACAATCCTTTATAGTTCATGTAGACACCAGGAAACTTACAAAATGACCTCCATTAAAAGTGGTCCACATACTCACAACAATTTCACCTTAACATTCAATACTAGAATAGATCGTCTTAAACCTAGATCTATCAAGCACCGAGAGGGATCCAATTTCTTGAGGAGTAAGTTTTTTTTTGTCTTAAAATTTTTACACATTAAGAAAAAATTTACACCTTAAGATATTTGATCATTTTGTTGTTGTATATATCTAGGTTTAAGTTGAAATCAATATAATTGAAAATTTTTTTGAGTTGAAATCATTTACATGTTTTTTTACGAGAACAACATGTTACATAATGTTACACAACATTAAGCATTACAACATATTCCCCATACCAGGATGTAAAGCACCTCACTACTCTTAGTGCAATAAAAAATGGATGACCAGTTATGTTGTTGACTGCCTCAATCGACCTCTAGATACAACACTAACCAACATAGATCCAAATCCTGGACTCTATCAAGCACCGAGAGGGATCAAATATTTGGAGGTGCAAACCTCTTCTTAATTATTACACTCAACTATAATATTTGGTGTGATTCAGACCAAAAGACACATCTTTTTATTTAAGGTAGACATATAATATTTTTATTATTGATATTTAATACTATTTATGGCCGACATATAATATTTTTTATTATTTTTTATTTTGTTAGTAAAGAACATTACAACATCTCCCCCATACATGGTTTTAAAACCATGTGCAAGGCCCTCCTAAAACCATGGGTTGTTTAGGAGGCCTTGCACATGGTTTTAAAACCATGTGCAAGGCCCTCCTAAAACCATGGGTTGTTTAGGAGGCCTTGCACATGGTCTTAAAACCATTTGCAACGACCTCCTAAACAATGTATAATAAAACCATGGGTTGTTTAGGAGGCCTTGCACGTGGTTTTAAAACCATTTGCAAGGCCCTCCTAAACCATGTACAATAAAACCATGGATTGTTTAGTAGGCCTTGCACATGGTTTTAAAACCATGTGCACGACCAACATTTTTTTTGCGAATAATTGAATTTTTTATTTTTTATTATTTTATCAAGTAGGAACATTACAACATCTCCCCTATATTGTGTTGTTTTTGTGGCCAACATTTTTTTTGGAAAATAATTAAATTTTTTATTTTTTATTGTTTTGTTAGGTAGGAACATTATAACATCTCCCTTATATCAGGTTTTTTTTTGTGGCTGGCATTTATTTTGGAGGATAATTAATTTTTTTCTTTTTATGGCCAACATTTACAAGAGGAATGTTATGTAACATTACATAAGTTACATAAAGTTACGATATCTCCCCCATACTGGGCTGTAGAGCACCTCTCGTCACAACCACAGTGCTTGACTCTTGCATGCATGAGACCTATGGGTGGTCCCAACTCTATGACATTGATCCTAACTTTCATACAACCTACCCTATGTTGGGAGTGGGCAAGGGAATTACCAACTTTGGTTTGCAGGATGGATTGTTTTGCCATATGTAGTGGGGATTTCTCCCCTACTATGTGCAAATCATCTAGCCTAGATCAACTGGATCATAGGGTAGAGTTCATGGTGGGAAGGATCTCTCAACTTCGCCTTGCAATAACACATGATAACAATAACAATATTTTTTGTTTTTTTATATATTTTATCTGACTAATAAAAAACAATAACAGGCATACCTTTCAGTAATGTGGGCCACTACAGTCGTCTGAGGAAATGGTCCACCAACTCCATGGTTTGGTTCTCCAGTCGTCTCCACAAATGGTTTTCAAAATAGGGGAAATGGATCCAAGTGAGTATGGAGCAAGCTCAACATACACTGTGGGAATGTTATGGAAAAAATATGGGAATAATGGTGAAAAGTGAAAAGTTCAGGAATCCAATGTTTATGAGGAGACATTCACAATATACTTGTTGGATGGTCCAAGGTTTTTTGACCCATGGTATTTTATTGTGCATGGTATTTGTACATTGTTTTTGACCCATTCTCATTTTAGGGTTTTTTTGTCCTTTTTGGAGAGAGTGCGGATAATTCACAATAAATTCTCAACTTCCCTTCATTTATGGGGGAAGGAATAATAATGTTTTGGACCATATTTGGTAGAATTTTAGTTGTGAAGGTAAAAATGGAAGAAATAATCGTGGGATAATGATGTATAATTATGGTTTGAACCATAGAGAGCTAGGTGAACACTTTTTTGTGTTAGCAGATTGCCCCTTAATGTGTGAGGGAAAGAGCTCATCGTATGGCCAATAGACATAATAGGATCAAGGGATAAATGGTGACAACAGTGGAGAGACTAGAGAGGACCGTGGAGAAGTGGAGTCTCCACATTTGAACTGCAATGGCTTTTGGTTTGTATTTCTTCTAAAAAATGGATGAGGTACATATAATTTCAGACATGTATATGGATGATGCAGGCATACTCATGCTCATAACAATGTCTCATATAAAAATGGGGATCAAGGCTCAAAAAACGGGAGCCGATAAATATAGCTATACAACTGGTAGTACATAATGGTGGCCTGAGTGAGAGGCTGAATACATAGACTAGTATAAAGAACTAGTACATAGGAACAATGGAATTCTCATGGAATGCAATACCACAACAACTAGTGCTCCGTTGAATATGGAGGTGTACGTAACTGCATGCAATAAATGGCTGAGAGTCAAAATCTTTGAGGTACAATAAACAACATCAAGTACTATAGATACATGGAAGCAAGACATTGAGGGCCTTCTAAACACTATCGCCAACGCAACCCATAAATCATAAGGGACATGAAACTGTACGGGTCCCCAAAATAGACTCACCAATGTGCTAGAGTCAGGTGACAACCGGGGTCTTCGAACAAATAATGAAGGAACCAATACCCTGTAGGAATCTCAATGATGCAATGATGGAGTTGAAGCCGAGCACGTGAGAGACAACCAACCCAAAAGGCACTAAGGACTCCTTTCATGTCGTCCAAGGAAATCATCAATGAGTGTATAAAACCAGGATATAGGGAACTTCGTTTCTATCCTCTGGAATAGATGTGTAGATGCCGACAGAGGGAGACCTGGAACTACCAATGCAGTGAGGTTTCCTTGATAGAAGCGCAAGGGGGGAAACCAAAGATATGGAATAGTCAGGGGATTGAGATACTGAATGGGGAAAAGGGGTAGGGGAGTATAGGGGACTCAAACTTCCTTTCTTCAGAGTATGACGATAGAGATGACCTGGCAGGAAAAATCCTGACTCATGGGGAGGGGATCATAGTTGTGGAACTAGGGAGATGACTACAATGGGAAATACTTGGGGAAGTAACTAGACTAGTGATATACATGGGATACAAGAGAGACTCATTGCATATTTCTATGAACAAAGGAAAACCAATGGGGGAAGGCTTCCATAATGGGAGACTATATGTAATATGTGTAGGTTCCTAGAGACACTGTTGTGGGCCCTCAAGTTTGCATTATGGATGGGGTGGATGGATCGTGAACATGCCAATACATAAAATTTTTGATTCACGTGGTGGCATGCAAATCGAGGTGACTCCAGGAAATGGCCCAAAAAATCATAGGGAGAGCATGAGACGTGGGTCTCGTCAATAGATAAAGGACAGAAAACCAAACCCAGTGGTGCAAATGACGTGAAAAAAGGACGTCGGATGACTTGGTGGTGCACGAAAGAAAACGTTGACTGAATGGAGGCTTATAAACAGGGGGGACCACATGACACATGTCATTTTCACTATGCAGTGTTGAGTTGGAGTGGAGGGCCCCAAAGCACAACTATTGATTTCTTCCAATTGGATCGATGAGTTTTCGATATGTGAGTTGCAGGTAAGAGCTCTCACCAATATTGTCAATTTTAGTGGTTTACTTTTGTTTTTTTCTCATTTTGGGGGCCATGGTCATGCCTGAAGGGTTCTCGGGGTTGGGTCACACTTTTCAAGGGAAAAGGCACAACCCAGGTCGCACCTATCAGGCAAAAAAGAGCGGCTTGGTCACACCTGTCTGAGAGACAGGCACGACCTAGGTCGCACCTGTTCATGAGATAGACACGACCCAAACGCACTTGTCAAGCATTTTTTGTGCGACTTGGGTCGCAGAAGAGGGCTCAACAGGTGTGACCTAGCACCGAATGGGAACTTTTGGTGTAACTGGTTCTGATAGGGACTTTGTGAATGTGCAGGATGCCTCGATTCTGGTGGAGAGATTGAGACATTGATGATATCAGAGATGATGTAGAGGATGATGGAGCAGTACATGATACAATCGCCCAGTTTGGGTTGCTGAAGTTCTTCCAAATCCCCTTGATGTGTTCAACAAAGTTGTTGTTTAACAAGCTAGTGAATTTTTGGGATCGATACTCAGATTGTTTCATCATCTAGGGTGAACGACTAGAGATCACCCTATGAGATGTGTATTTTCTGAGTGGCCTCCCACTTCTGGGTGTGATTGGTGATATATCGCTAAATTTCTCGAGGTGGGTGTTGATGGATGACATGTGAAACAGGAATTGTTATGCCTTAACATATGTGCATACGTCGTACATACTGGTGTGCGACATCGAGACTCTAGAGACTCAAGCAGTGGCAACGATGGTGCTGCGCATACTAGGATTGAAAGGGTTGCACAAATTCTTAAGCGGCTAGTTGTTTATGGTCGAGAGTTTATTGAGGGGCACCTACTATGAGATGTCGAAAAATTCTGCTAAATTATTGAAATTTTGCTTGTTAGAAAATATGTGCTTTTTGGAAAATATGATACACATATATACATGTAGCAACTTTTATTGTTGTGCCCACATCTTTAATTATTGTGTTCTAACAATGTATCAAAGGCACGTCTTCTACTATATTATGGGATGATGAAAATAAGGTTGGTTTGATATTTTTTTTAAATTTATAACTTTAATACTTAACTCTCCTCGAAGATATAAGAGTCCAACTTCTTTTTAAATTATTTTTCTCTTTTTCATTGATATTGTTTCTATATGTATAAAGACTTTATTTCTTGAGAAATTTCAACAAACTTTATTATGTCCTCGATATATATTTTTCAAGTAGGGATATTATTTTGGGTTTGTTTTTGAATCTTTTTATCAAACTCTAAGTTCAACATTTGAAATATTAATTTTATTTTGATCGTTTTTTTTATTTTTTTTACTTTTTATTGGTCCAAAATATGTGAGGTCATCCTCGAGAAACAATGAAGGAGTTTCATTTGCCATCTATTCACCTTGGCGTCATTAATCTAACAGTACAAACGTTTTATTTATCTTGTATATTCGAGATCTAACCAGTGGTATGCTTTGAAGGATCTTGAGAATAGATATGTGTACTCCATTTAGGAAAATGTCTTCACATAGCATCTTGCAATTAATATTTGTCATACAGTTCTAATTGACTCTCTATCCAGTGTATATACCATACTATACCATTTAATTCCTTCCTATCCCTGCCATGGCAGGGAATATAGCTTTCATTCAGAAGTCAAAATCTACAGTGAATGTGACTCTGATTGATGTTCCGTCAAAGAATTTTTGGATTACAATCATTGCTTTGGATTTTCCAAGTAGTTTTTGTCCTAATTATTTAGGATAAATTGCTTTAATTTTTTTGAAAAATCTTACATTCTTTAGATTTATAGAATGAGCAAATCTTGATTTGGATTTTCCAAATATATGCAATGACTCTAAATATGTACAATGACACAATTTTTAGATCTTCAGAATATATAGGGGAGGGATTCACTTTGGTGAACGGGGACCATAAGTGGACATAGAAATTGTCACATCAGATGTCCAAAAGTGGGGTAGACATATTTATATAAATATTCTTATATTAACCAGAATTTATACAAAGGTGGTCCTTTCGACTTTTTTGCCCACAACAGTCCATTAATAGTATAATTATGTAAGTCTACTCATAACTGACACAAGAAATTTACAATTAGTCTTGTCCCTGCCAAATCCCATAGTGTTCTAACATTATAGTATATCAATATCCTTAAATAAACCTGTAGTGAACTAAGCACATGTACATGTGTTCCATTAAGTCAACCCTAACAAATGGTATATGCAAGTGCATCCCACTATTAGTACCCACATGTCCCATCAAACAAATGAAATTGAGCCATCATCCCATTATCACCTTCAAAATAAAAGGGTAATTTGACTATCAGATTCTCCTGCAATGTTTTTTAACTGTCTAACCCCTCGAGTGCAATTAATGCTGATCAAACACCTAAATACATCAAATCTCCATAAAACTCATGGAAGGAAACCATTAAACACAACAAACGTGTGCATTGATCTGTTTGAAAGCACAAATATCAACAAATGCATTCTCATTAAACACATCTAATCATCCATTAAACAATATGAAAGCACAATTATCGATGGAGACATCTTCAAAGCCATTGGATCACAACAAAAGCAATCTTGTGCACTCAAACATAATTTTGAATTTGCAATCCATGTGAATGCCACAACCCAATCAAATCAACCAAAATTATCTATAAAGGAGAAAGAAACTAATTGCATCTTCCTTGTTGTCTATCGAATAATTCAAGTTGCTCAATAGCGCTTCCAACAGTGTTCAATCCATATAATATCTATACCAACCACCCGGGGTAAGTGACTATGTTGTTTAATGCCCGATGCATGTATTATTCAATTTGCTAAGATTAATGGTGTGAATTTTAGGTTACATCCAAATCAATGACATGTGGATAATTTAGGGATGCTAAATCCACATTTTAGCTACATATTTTACTTGTCTATGTTTTCCTGTGTATTTTCTTTAGACTCCATGTTTAAGTATATGGCACATGTTTGAGTATATGTCAGGGATATAAATCTATGTCCCACGGTTGTGACAAGGTTCAATGACACATTATTAGTTGTATATGAGAAACATGCCTACATTCAAGACCATATATGGAATTGCAATGAAACCAGTTTACAAGCAAGGAGGAACTGTGGCATGTGTGTAATTGCCAAGAGAGGGAGCAGAAATGTGCCAAAAATTATTTCTAAGAGCAAGGAATGGATAACCATTTTGTGTTGTGTAAATGAAATTGGTGCATGAATTCCAGGGTTCTATTTGTTCAAGGGTAAGAGTCAGTTGAAAAAGTATATCTAGGATTATGAACTAGGGGCATGCATGGATGACGAAAGAGATGTTTATGAACTATCTTTATCCCTTTGCAACATCTATTCAATGGTGGCATATCACTTGAAAATAGACACCTATTGATTTTTTATGGTCATGGAAGCCACATATCCATACAAACCATCATGGAGGAAAATAGACTCATCATCGACTTGTTAACTTTCCCTGCACATACTACTCATAGGCTGCAACCTCTAGATATTAGTGTGTTTGGGCCTTTCAAGAATTACTTCAGATCTGATAGAGAAGCATGGATGGTGAAGAAACGCATGATAGAGGTGAAAAGGTTAGAATTGGCAAACTTGGAAGCAAAATGTTCAAGCGAGATCTCACCCCATCGAATATCAAGGCAGGTTTTAGGCGGACTGAATATGGATACTGTAACACCTCGGTTTTGACCATGTTTGCATTAAATGTATATGATGTAAATAGTATATGGAATCATGGAAATGAGCTCAAGGCCAAGGCCTTTTCATTGATTAATGTTTGGTGTATAGGTGATCATGGTTGATGCTTATGGTTCATGTGCTAACTCAAGCACGTTTGTAAACATCATGTAAATATTCGATTTAATCAAAAGCCCATAACCAGCTATGTTAATGCAACACATAATGAGATGGGGGCATAATTTCCCAAATATAAGGGGGGGGATGTTTAACCTTGAGCCATTGGGGAAAAACCCATCAAAACTATCAACTACCCATTTTCTTGTGTTTTTCCCCAACCATTTATTCCTACCAGAATTTGGTTGAGGTAGTTATTGCATAGAATGGGAAGAGTATGGGAAAAAATTTGAATTGGGTAGAGCACCCATTCTTGAAGAACGTGTTTTGACTTCATGGGAAAGAAAGAACCTAAGAACGTATGCTCATTCCCTTAGGCATTAACATTTTTCATCTTCCTCACATTTTGGGGAGTTATGGGACATTTGGATCATTGATCCTTCATTCACAGGGAACTCTCATGCAGTTGAACCTTCCTGTGTGTTTATCCTTCACGTTTCAGTTGTTTTCTTCATTTTGTGCATGTCTAGGAAATCCCTTTTGGGTGCTATGGAGTGAATGGCCAGCAAGGAATTACGATTTCGAATGAATTTCATATCTTGTTGTGTATGCCTCTATTGTTTTGGTCTGAAATGGTTTGGGAGTGGAAATGGGGTCTGAACTAGCTTGATAAACCTAGTGTGAGAAGGAACCTCACAGACATATCTAGAGGGTTGGTTTTCTTCTTTGCACACCCTGAATAGCACTGGAAAAGGAAGGCATATCTCGAGGGACTGTGTAGCAGAGAATGGGATGCTTCCTGGTGTTGGATGTGTAGATGTTTTAGAAGCCAGGCTAGATCTAGTGCAGGTGTCCATAGCTATGTGGTGGATCTCACTAGCTTAGCAATCATCCTTTCCATCTCCTTGCAGCCTGATAAATCCAACTGGCAACTGGCTTGGTTGTGCCTTATTATGCATTTGACCATGTGTGATCCTTGACTGGACATTTTGATAAACCCAACTGTGAATGTTGGCTTGGATGAGTAGACTGATAAACCCAGTAGTGATATGGCTTAGTTGTGTAGCCTGATAAACCCACATGTTGGCTTGGCTGGTCCTTTATGTAAGTGTTGGCTTGACTGTGTGCAGTCTGATAAACCCAACTATGAGCTAGCTTAACTATGTGTATCCTGATAAACCCAACTGTGTTGGCTTGGCTGAGTTCTTGTTGTATCCTAGGCTATGTGTGAGTCTTCTAGTGGTTCCTTATTCCTTGGGGAGATCATGCCCATCTTGGGGGTGGCATTGCTACTGAGAAATTGATGAGCGTACTGGCCTATGGTTGGGTGGAACATTGCAGCGACATAGTTGGTTGCAGGACAAACTTCTTTCAAAGATAAGTGTTCTTGTCTATATTAATCTATGCATTGTATTTCTCTGCCTTTGCATTTTCTCAATGAAATATGATGAACATGGTTAATGTGTTGAATTGATGAATTGCTTCGGTTGTATAATTGCAGCATTTGTGTATGTTTACTTTCAATGCATTTCTAAGTTTCGTTATGGGGCTTAGATTGGTCGGATCGGTGATGGCCTAAATAATCAAATTGGTCCAAGACTTCTGCTAGCAGGTGGAATTTCCGTAGAAATCTCCTTCTGCAAATTGCAGGATGTGGGATGCAAAAATGACATTCTGTAAATCATGTTCTCCGCAATTTTCCTTCCACAACTTGCGGGATACAGGATGTGGAATGCAGCTTCGTAGATTTCCTTCTGTAACGCACCCTTCCGCAACAGTCTATTTCTGCATGTAGGATGCGAGATGCGGAATGCGAGATCGCAATTTTCATTTTCCCGATTCCACAAACTCAAGCTTTCCGCACAATTGATTCTTGCCGGTTGATTCTCATTCGTTTATCTCTTCCCAGATGTGAAACAAATTGTGACTGTCATTTTTCGTCGTTATTTTTCCCTATCGTTCGATCTCCTCTGATATCTTTCTTCATAGATTGTAGAATTGATCAACGGTGGATGGGAGGGGACGTGACAGTGTGGCATCAGAACATGAATGTTGAGGAGTGTTTCACGGCCATGCCCTTTTTTTCAAAGAACAATGAAGGTTCTTTAAGAAATTTTTAATTCCGCGTGATAATCGGGGATGGGTACGTGACAGAGTGGTATCAGAGCTGTTGATTGCAGCATTGGGCCTGGATGGGCCAGAACGAGCAGTTAAAAGAGAAAAGAACATCCATATTGTGGTTTAATAGAGCTGTGGGTTGCAGCGATGTGCCTAAATGGGCTTGAATGAGCAATTAACAGAGTTGCTGGTTACAGCATTGGGATTGGATGGGCCATGTGACAATAAGTAAATGGTTTTTAATTTTGAATTGTTATGCATCTAACAAATGGTGTTTGATAACACATTTTGCAGAGTCATAATGCATATTGTAAAAGTGGGTTATTGGCTCAACCATGAGAACCTACGACATGAATGATGCCCAGGATCCCTATGAGCACGAGGAAGATGCTATGGGAGAAAATGTCTAATTTGGGAATGCTGAGACAGAGTCTAATGGGAGGAGGTTTCAAGATACTCCCACGGATTTTGCAGCCACCATGAGAATTCTAAGGGTGGAGATGCAAAGTTGTAGGGAAAATAATGAAAGATTGGTTAAGGCTCAGGAGGAGCAGAATTAGCTGAATGTAGCCATGCTACAAAGTTTGACAGACATTCAGAGGCAGATGAACTCTAGAGACCAGACAATAAGACCAAAAGGTAGTAAGAGCACTGCTAGAAAAAGAAAGAGATCTCCTAGTGGGTCATCTGACTCTCAAGGATCCACTGGTGGTTTAAGTTCTTCTTCTCACAAGAATAGGAGAAACAGGCGCTACCAGAACCATTCACGTGACAAATTTAAGAAAATAAGGCTGCCTACCTTTAATGGTTAGATAAAGAATGGTCAAGAAGCTAAAGCTTGGCTTCTTGGGATGAGGAAATATTTCCAAGTCCAAGACTATTCAGGAAATATGAAGGCTAGAGTATCCATCTTCAATTTGACTAGAAGAGAATCCATATGGTGGGAGCACTTCAGGCAAGTGAAGAAGATTAATGAAAGGAAGATTGTGTGGAAACAGTTCCAGAAGTATTTCAAGCAGAAGTAACTCTCTGACAGGTACTATGATGATAAGATCAAAGAATTCCATGAGTTGAGATTGGGACAGCAAACCATGGAAGAGTATGCAAATAAGTTCCTAGAACTTTTACGGTATGTCAGGTACATCAAATACGAAAAGGTGAAAATCCAGCGTTTCCTAAGTGGATTTCCTCAGTATTACAAAGACAGAATTGAGTTTTATGAACCTAGAACTTTGGAAGAAGCGATAACCAAAGATAAGTATTGCTATGAGCAAATCAAAGGAAAACCTGATTATCATAAGACATGGAAGGACAAGAAGAATGAGAAGTCTGACCAAAGGAGGAAAGGTTTCAAATATTCTAACTTTGAGAATAAACAGAAGCAGCCAGCTAGAGTGGTGGGAGAGAAGGCAAGAGATCCACAACAGAACAGAGAACCACTCCAATGTTAGAGATGTGGAGGACCCCACATGTGTAGGAATTTCCCACTTTAGAATGAGAATGCAAGGCCATCTTACAACATTCAAGAGGCAGAAATAGTGGGTGAACTAGCAAGGGCCATCCCTAGTATTTATGCAGCACTGGAGGACCACCAAGAAGATCACTAGTCAATTGTGGTCGAATTTGCAGGTAAGATTGCTAAGCAATCTATTTCTATTTTGATTGGCCCTAGTTCTACTCACATTTACATTACTCCTAGAGTAGTGGAGATGTGTGCTTTTAAGAAATTAAAGCATAGCAAATCGTGGTTAGTTCAGCTAGCCACTAGAACTAAGAGAAAGATCAGTGAAGTGGTAGAGAAATGTCCATTGGTGATGAATGGATTGGTCACTTGTGTAGATATGAATGTTCTACCACTTGGTTCCTACGATGTTCTCATTGGAATGGATTGGTTAGAAGCTCACAGGGTAAAGCTCTACTGCTATAATAAGACTTTTGAATGCATGGATGAAGAAGGGAACCCAAGAGTTGTAAGAGGCATTCCAAAGGTGATTTTTGTGAGGCAGATTTCAGCAATTCAGTTGAAGAAGTTTTGTAGGAAAGGTTGTCAGTTGTATGCAGCCCATATTGTGGAGGCAACAGAGAAGGAAAATCCTAGGTTGGAGGACTTTCATGTGTTGTAGGAATTCATGGATGTTTTTCCTGATGATATTCCAGGGCTTCCTCCAAAGAGAGACATTGATTTCACAATTGAGCTTGTGCCAGGAGCAGCGCTAGTGTCCAAGACACCCTACAAAATGAGCACGCCAAAAATTCTAGAGTTGAAGATGCAGTTGCAAGAGTTGTTGGAGAAGAGTATATCAGGTCGAGTGTGTCTCCTTGGGGAGCACCAGTTCTATTTTTGAAGAAGAAAGATGGTACACTTATATTGTGTATTGATTACAGGCAAATAAACAAGGTTAGGGTGAAGAATAAATACCCTTTTCCTAGAATTGATGACCTCTTTGATCAAATGAGAGGAGTAAAGGAATTTTCCAAGATTGACTTGAGGTCTGGTTACCATCAGGTGAGAATCAAGGATGGAGACATTCATAATACAGCCTTCAGAACAAGGTGTGGACACTATGAGTTTGTAGTGGTACCATTTGGTCTCACAAATGCACCAGCTACATTTATGTGCTTTATGAATAGTGTCTTCAACAGGTATTTGGGCAAGTTTGTTCTTGTTTTCCTTGATGACATTATTATTTATTCTAAGAATGAGGAAGAGAATGAAGAGCATTTGAGATTGACATTACAATTGCTCAGGGAGCATAAGTTGTATGCAAATTTAAGCAAGTGTGACTTCTATAAAGATAGAATTTAGTACTTGGGTCACGTTATCTCATAAGAAGGTTTATCTGTGGACCCCGACAAGATTGAAGCCATTATGAATTGGCCTACTCCATGAAATGTGACAGATGTAAGATCTTTTATGGAACTTGCAGGATACTACAAGAGATTCATAGAAGGATTCTCCAAGGTTTCACATGCCATCACTTCTTTGCAAAGGAAGGGGATAAAGTTTGAATGGAAACTAAGGTGTGAAGAAAGCTTCCAGTAGTTGAAGAATATTCTCACAAGTGCACCAGTCTTGAAAGTTGAAAACCTAGAGAAATATTTTTTGGTTTGTACCGATGCATGTGGTCAAGGACTTGGAGGATTTCTTATGAAAGACAACCGTGTGATATGTTATGAGTCAAGAAAGTTGAAGGATGTTAGAAAAACTATGCCACTCATGATCTGGAACTTGCAACCATAGTACATGCTCTTAAGATGTGGAGACATTACTTGATGGGCAGAAGATTTGATCTAAGGACAGACCATTGTGGTTTGAAGTATTTGTTTGATCAACCTACTCTAAATGCTAGGCAAGCTAGATGGCTGGATTTTTTATGTGAGTTTGATTTGAAATCAAACACATAAAGGGAAAAGAGAATAAGGTAGTTGATGTACTCAGCAGGAAGGTGTAGGAAATACATGTAGCATCCATTAGTATTTTCCAATCAGATTTGAGACAACAGATTGTTAGTCATACTATTGAAGATGGATTGTATGTGCAGGTCAAGGACAAGTTGTAGCAGCAAAGCCTTGAAAAGAAGTAAGGGGGATATAAATTGGAAGAAGATGGAATTCTTACTTATAAGAACAAAATTTATATCCGGAATGTAGCAGATTTGAGGAGGGTTGTTATGGATGAGATCCATTAAAATCCATATTCTGGTCACCCAGGATATCAGAAGACAATTGCTACAACTAGAAAGCAGTACTTTTGGACAGGAATGAAAAAGGACACGGCTGAACATATTTCAAGGTGCATGAAATGTAGTAGGTGAAGGTTGAGCATCAACACCCAACAGGTTTGTTGCAGCCTTTTCCAGTTCCAGAATGGAAATGGGAAGTTATTTCCATGGATTTTATTACAGGATTTCCAATGACTTGGAGATAACATGATTCCATCATGGTTGTGGTGGACAAGTTGACAAAGGCAACGCATTTTATACCGGTTAAGTCTACGCATAAAACTATTGACATTGCAAAGATATTCATGAAAGAGATTTTCAAATTGCATGGATTTCCTAAGGCAATAGTCTCTGACAGAGATGTCAAGTTCACTTCCACTTTTTGGAAGGGGTTGTTTGCATATTTGGGTACAAAGCTGAACCTAAGCACTACCTACCATCCTTAGACGGATGGTCAGACAGAGAGAGTGAATAAGGTGCTTGAAGACATGCTTCGCATGTATGTGATCGACAAACCAACCAAGTGAGAAGATTATTTACACTTGGTAGAGTTTGCTTATAACAATGGACAACAAGCATCTTTAGGGATGAGTCCATATGAAGCTTTGTATGGAAGGAGGTGTAGAACACCAGTGACTTGGGATAATCCAATGAATAGGGTTGTGCTTGGTCAAGAATTGCTCAAGGAGATGGAGAAGGGAGTGGTAAAGATCAGGCAGAATCTGAAAGCAGCCCAAGATAGACAGAAAAGCTATGCAGACAAGCATAGGGTGAATAGAGAGTTCAGTGTTGGGGATCATGTTTACCTCAGAGTGAGGGAAAAAAAGAGTTCCTTGAAGCTTGGAAGTTGTGTCAAGCTGTCACCTAGATACTGTGGGCCGTTTGAAGTGCTCGAAAGAATAGGGCCAGTTGCATATAGGCTTGCACTTCCTGCTATCACTAGAGCTCATAATGTTTTTCATTTTTCTTTGCTTAAGAAATATGTACATTATCCTAACCATGTGATAAATTGGGATGTGATTCAAGTGGAACCCAAGGGAGAGTTCCAAATCGATCCAATGTGCATCCTCGATAAGAAGGTCACAATGCTCTGGAACTGAGCCATATGGTAGGCAAAGGTGTAATGGGAGCACTATGGTTTTGAAGAGGCTACATGGAAGCTAGAGGATTCCATGCGATTGGCACATCCATTTTTGTTCAATTCTATGGAGCACTGAGGGTAGTACCAGTGCGGGCATTTTTGTTCAATTTTGTAAACCGCTGAGGATAGTGTTGTTGAAGGGGGAGGGGAATGTAACACCCCGGTTTTGACCTCATTTCCATTAAATGTATATGATGTAAAAAGCATATGGAATCATGGCAAGGAGCTCAAGGCCAAGGACCTGTCATTGATTAATGTTTGGTGTATAGGTGATCATGGTTGATTCCTATGGTTCATGTCCTAAGTCAAGCATGTTTGTAAACATCATGTAAATATGTGATTTAATAAAAAACCCACAACCAACTATGTCAATGCAAAAAATAATGAGATGGGGGCATTATTTCCCAAGGATAGGGGGGGGAATATTTAACCTTGAGCCATTGGGGGGAAACCCTTAAAAACTGTCAACTACCCCTTTTCTTGTCTTTTTCCCCAACCATTTATTTCTGTCAGAATTTGGTTGAGGTAGTTATTGCATGGAATAGGAAGAGTATGGTAAAAAATTCAAATTAGGAAGAGCACCCATTCTTGAAGAATGCATTTTGACTTCATGGGAAAGAAAGCCCCTAAGAACGTATGCTCATTCCCTCAGGCATTAACGTTTTTCATCTTCCTCATGTTTTGGGGCGCTACGAGACGTTTGGATCATCGATCCTTCATTCAGGGGGAACTCTTACTCAGCTGAACCTTCCAATGTGTTTATCCTTCACGTTTTAGTTGTTTTCTTCATTTTGTGAATGTCCAGGAAATCCGTTTTGGGTGCTATGGAGTGAATGGGCATTAAGGAATTACGATTTTTGGTGAATTTCATATCTTGTTGTGTATACCTCTGTTTTTTTGGTCTAAACTGGTTTGGGAGTGGAAATGCGGTCTGAACTAGCTTGATAAACCTAGTGTGAGAAGGAACCTCACAGACAGATCTAGAGGGATGGTTTTCTTCTTTGCACACCCTGAATAAAATTGGAAATGGAAGGCATAGCCCGAGGGATTGTGTAGCATAGAAGGGGATGCTTCCTGGTGTTGGTTGTGTAGATGTTTTAAGGATAGATCTAGTGTAGGTGTCCATCGCTCTGTGGTGGTGCTCACTAGCTTAGCAGACAACCTTTCCATCTCCTTGCATCCTGATAAACCCAACTGGTAATTGGCTTGGTTGTGTCCTATTGTGCATTTGGCCATGTGTGATCCTTGACTGGACAGTCTGATAAACCCAATTGTGAATGTTGGCTTGGATGAGTAGGCTAATAAACCCAGTAGTGAGATGGCTTGGATGTGTATCCTGATAAACCCATCTGTTGTCTTGGCTAGTCCTTTATGTAAGTGTTGGCTTGACTGTGTGCAGTCTAATAAACCCAAATGTTAGCTAGCTTGATTGTGTGTAGCCTGATAAACCCAATTGTGTTGGCTTGGCTTAGTTCTTGTTGTTTCCTTGGCTATGTGTGAGTCTGCTAGTGGTTCCTTATTCCTTGGGGAAATCATCCCCAGCTCGAGGGTGACAGTGTTATTGAGAGATTGATGAGCGCACTGGCCTATGGTTGGGTGGAACGTTGCAGCGACATAGCTAGTTGTGGGACAAAATTCTTTCAAAGATAAGTGTTCTTTCTATGTTAATCTCTGCATTGTATTTCTCTGCATTTGCATTTGCTCAAAGAAATATGATGAACATGCTTAATGTGTTGAATTGATGAATTGCTTCCATTGTATAATTGCAATTGTATGCATTTGTGTATGTTTACTTTCAATGCATTTCTAAGTTTCGTTATGGGGCTTAGATTGGCCAGATTGGTGATGGCCTGAATAATCAAATCGGTCCAAGACTTCTGCTAGCAGGTGGAATTTCCGCAGAAATCTCCTTCCGCAACTTGCGGGATGCGGAAATGACATTCTATAAATCATGTTCTCCGCAATTTTCCTTCCGAAACTTATGGGATGCAAGAAGTGGAATGTGGATTCGCAGATTTCCTTCTGTAACTCACCCTTCCGCAACGGTCTATTTCTACATGCGGGATGCGGGATGCGGTATGCAGGATCGCAATCTTCATTTTCCTGATTCCACAAACTCAAGCTTTCCGCACAGTTGATTCTTGTGGGTTGATTCTCAACCATTGATATGTTCCCAGATGTAGAACAGATTGTGACCGTCGTTTTTCGTCGTGATTTTTCCCCATCGTAGATCGTCGAATTGATCAATGGTGGATGGAAGGGGACATGACTATGTGGTATCAAAACATGAATGTTGAGGAGTGTTTCACAGCCATGCCCTATGTCTCAAAGAACGATGAAGGTTCTTTAAGAAATTGTTAATTCCGCATGATAATCGGGGTATGGGTACGTGACAGACACTAAATCAAGATTCTCTTATCCATGATACTAGGTGTAGTGAATCATTTGATTTAAATGAACGGAAGTTGCAGAAATTGTGTACAACATGTTATCCCTATCTCAAAGAGATAATGTGCCATTGGGTGACAATGATGAGTAGGTCAATGCCACTCAATATGATCATGAACCATATGAAGAGAACATGGGATTTGTTGGGTCAAATGAAGCTCACACAACATCTGTAGATAATATAAACAATAATCATGCTAAGGATAACATGGTTGTATGTGGTGAAGCAACAGAAATAACCAAGGAATACTTGATGATGCCAAGGAAAGTTGAACGACCTAAGTGGTTGACAGATGCCATGATAAATATGAACACAAAATTTCTATCCAACACCAATGATCAAAGCCTCAACATGCCTTCACAACCAGCATCCATAAACAATGAACATGTCCATTACTACGCAGATTTTGGAGGGGAAGAGGAACACCCTATGGAGACTGAAGGACAAGAGGAAGAAGAAAATGACAATGAAACACTAGCCCCAGCTGATCATCCAGGTAACAAACTAGTTCTAGGACAATTCCTAAATCTCCCAGTGGAGAGAATCCAAGGGCGTTGATCGACAACAAAACTTGATTACCTTCTACTAGGAAGGAGTTCACAACAACTCACTTCATATTCCTATATGAACCTGCTGGTACAAGCAAGGAAAAATAAGAGGGATATGGAGGCTATAAAACAAAAGAAGAGAGACTAGGAAAAGGAGAAGAAGGAATCAAGGATTTCTCTAGCGGGAAAACAAAGCGAACAAAGGCTTCAAAGAGTGACAGAGAAGTAAGAAAAAGAGCGCCAAAAATAGATGGCAAAGCATGAAAGGGAATAGCTAAAGGCACAATAGATTCTAGAGAGTGAAGAAGGGAGGATCATTCCCAATGCATTAGATCCACTTGCACACAATCCATGACTTTTCCAAGACCTCATAAACATCCATCTCCCTCAATATCATCTACCTGGTGTACCTCCTCCACTAAATCATACAAGTGCAAGGCTTTATGCGCCAAATGCTAGTGCAACACCTCCAATCAATACAAGGGTATTTAGCACAAGTCGAGACTATGGTTTTTCGATCCCCCAATGGTTACAATGTGGAAACTGGACTTATCGTTGTATGGGAAACTCAAACCAATCTGTTTAAGGCACCTTTGGTAGTCTAACAGGTTTAGGCAATGCATACTTGGCTGAGGAAAACGCAACAATCTCAGCATGTTTAGGTAGTGCAAGCACTCTATCTCATTGACAATAGAGATATCATATACATAGACTCACCACATGGACTATGGATTTTGTCACATAGGAATTTTGTGGATGTTTCTCTAATCTTGTAATTAATCAGTTCTCTCCAATTGGGAATTTAATCAGTTTTCTCTTTGCAAAAATCTCTTACAAGTCTTATGTAAGAATCCTCTCACCTAATACCTAGAGAGATCGAATTTTGTTTAACTAGTTTTCTCTATAATTGAATGCAATGCATTTATGTAATGCTAATGTAAATGAATCAATGGTTATTGTATAATGGGCAATGTGTGTCTCTATCAACAATGTGTTCCAACAAGTGGCCTATTTGGGAAAATATGTGTCTTTATCAACAAAGAAAATGTGTCCATGTACTGCTAACATAAATGCAACAATGGCTACCTATGAATGGTTAATGAAGACCTTTTGTAATGTACACGGAACATTTGTTTTGGAAAAGCCAATAAACAATACAACAAATTGTTGCAATGAGAGGTATGTTTGGGAACTTGCTTGCCTTTGCAAAAACCATTTGCAAATTTGCATTCTTATGGAAAAACCCTCTCACACATCGTTCACTTTTCCACATATACGAGCCACGTTGAGGGAATGTTGGAGCTCCAAATACCACTAGTTGGCAGTGCCACGCATGCCCTACCATGCAATACTTTTTTGCACTTTTAATGACCACAACTACCACCTTTTTCACCCTTTCTCCCACCATCTGTTTAAATCCCCATTTCATTATTGTCTAGGCTAGCTGGATATATTGTTATGTTCTTATCTAATAAATCACCTAAGTATATGATATCCTAAATCAACCAAATAATATCCAATGGTAGAGATTTGGAAGGCAAGTCCAACATTGCCTTACACATCTCATAATCAACACTATCATATGTTCCTTCAACCCACTATGGTTTTCACAGATATTCCACAACCCTTCCTTAAATATAACTTAATTGGCATACATGTTGCATGGATTTCCCCTATTTGACTTGCTGTTGATAGCCAAAATGGTCAAAGACATTTACAATTCAAGTTCAATTGCCATGTTTTCACAAACCAACCTAAAATCCACAATAAATGGTAATAGAGGTTGCTACAGTTGCATTATCCACAAGTCGTTACAAGGATTCTTCCCTTTGCACAAATTTGCTCCAACTTTCACCTAAGGCAGAAGAACACTATTTGATTAAATCTGTGCACAATCAACCATACCCAAAACATTTGCTCAACAGTAATACAATACTAGTCCCATTCACAGGGATTGGGAGAACCGTGTAATATAGAGTTCATGCCTTTGGTTCATTTACACCTCTCATACCAAAATTCCAACATTTCAGGACTACCCAAAATGGAGCTCATCTGAATTGGCAGTACAAGAATTAACTTCAATCACTTTGCATGTCCCAAAGAACATAATGTTCTACACAAAACCATGCAATAGTGAAAGGGTTTCTAAATGTTGAAAAATACCCTTAAACAACTTATCAACATTGTCATGGAATGGCCAATGCTCAATTAGCCTGAAATGGAGTGGAAATGGATTGGTTTTAACACTATTATAGGTTGGCATGTAAGGGTTCTCAAGGTATCACAACCCTAGAGAGAACCAACCATAATAGAAATGCACACAAATTCCAAAACAAATACACAATTTCTACTCCATGTAACCATCTAATAGTCCCTAAGCAAGGCCAAATCAAACACACATGCATAAATAATCGGTTCACAGTGTATGACAACCCCTGAGAACAAATCTAACCCTAGTGAACCAATATAACCATTGAATAGTCTCCATGGAAGGCCCAAGTTCAACATTTTTCCATTTAACCATTATATGGTGTCTAAGTAGAGCAACAAAGCATAACTTAACCGAAATAACCCCAAGAACAATTCGTTGCATGAGAATCGAATGAGATAGACAGAAACAACACCATTAATACCATGATTAACAAGGTGATAAAACACCATTTTTAGAATAATGTAGGTAAATACAAATCCATTACCACAAATGGATCAAAACCCACAACGTAAAATGTTAGAAACAAAGAAAAACCCAAACAACCATTAAAATTTTGCAATTGAGTCTTAACCCTGACCCTAAACCAACTCTACATTGCACAGAGCAACTAAGGCCATCCACAAATTCCACTACATGAGTTAATGTGTTAAAAAACACAAAGGAAAACCTGGTAGGAGTCGAGTTCCTACCATGATCAAACACAAACAACGTCACAACCACCTCTGTCTCCATCTATGCATTACCACACACATGCATTCACCTCCAACGCAACCTTCACAGACAAAGGGGAAGTAAAATCCAAGCCTTTGTGGAAAAACCAGCAAGAATGCAAATGAGACGAACTTACCTCGCATGGCATGTTCAGCAGTTGGTGGCCCACAACAAACTTAGTCCCGAACAACTGAACTAGACACAGAATCACACCGAATAGGAAATGCACAACTGTAAACTAGTAAAGGCAACTACACCACCATGCAAAGCACCCACACGATGTCACGAACGTCCAATAGAGAATCACTAATAAAACAACATGGAGCAGCTTCAACAACCAACAGGACTCAACATTCATCCCACACATCATAGCTACAGGATCCTAGTAGGGGGAGTTGTAGGGAGAAGGCGTACTGCCATCGGGGTGGGCAAACAGTCACACACCAGCTCCAGACAACAATGAACGGGGGCTTGGATAGACGACGGGAGAAATAGTGAAAAAGGTAGTGGTTGTGGTCATTAAAAGCTCAAAAAGGTATTCCATGGTCGGACACATGTGGCACTGCCAAGTGGTGGTATTTTGAGTGCCAACGTGCCCTCCAAGTGTCTAGTATAGGTGGAAAAGGGGGAGGGCGCACCACTATGAGCGTCCCTCCCCTAAGTGACTTTTCACTAAAAATAAAATTAAAATTGCATTAAGGCCGACTTTCGAAACTTCTGCAATTCTCAATTTGTGTATTCCTCCTATCACTATCCATATTTCGTTGTTACTCCATAATCAATTGTTGCTCTGAGACATTGTTTCCCTCAAGTGTTGCAAACATTTAGGTAAGTATTTTCAACAATCCTGTAATTTTTTTTGTTTTTTAGAAAATTGAAAAAACCAATTATTTTGTAGAAATTTAAAGCTTTTGTAGTTATTTTGTAACTATTGAGAAGACCAGTTATTCATGCATATATTAAGCTTCATGCTTTAACCGGTTAGTATTTAACAATTTGCATTGGCTCTCTAAAAGCCATTTGACTAGAAGATCCTTATAATCCTGCAACATTTGTTTCCTAAGAAAATTGAGAAAACTAGTTAGGTGTTGTAGCAATTTGCATTGCCTCATGCATGCTCTGCTTTCTGTACGATTTTTGTTAAACTAGTTTTTTATTTTTTATTTTTTTGTTGATTAAAAACTCTGTATTTAAAAATATGGGCTGATAAAAAACTATGTATTTAAAAATTTATGGTTGATAAAAAAACTATGTATTCTAAATTTCTGTACATTTTTTGATAAGCTACGTATTTGATACGCAGTCCTGAAATCTTATTTTTATTTTCTTTCTGGTTGATAAAAAACCATTTATTCTAAATTATCGATGCATCTTTGATTTTTCTGCATTTTTTTCAGACGAAAAAAGCATTGCTTGCTATTCTATTGAATCAAAGGAACTAGGTACATCATCAAAAATATACAACAAGTCGAACACATGTGGAACCAATATCATTTGGAAGTACATCAGCATCCGGTATAAGAGGAGATTTATCTCCGGTAGAGCCTAACTATCAGTGCCTGGGCATCATATACTAGAAATGTGTCATCTCATAAAATGCATAGTAGGCCATTCAATCAAGTATGTCCCTAAAGAAGATAAGAAGTGTCCTCTCATAAAATGCACAGTAGGCCATTCAGTCAAGTATGTCCCTAAAGAAGATAAGAAGAACCCAAAAAAAATATCCAAGTCAAGGCTTGAATCACTCAAAAGCCAGAGTCATAGCTAATGATTTTAACCAAAACTTTCACAAAAAAGAGCCAAGAGACTAAAAGTCTAAGAACCAGAGCAATGCTTTCAAAAAGTTGAAGTGTAACCTCCCCATAAACTTCATCTTCACATATTTCAGTGAAAGAAAGATGACTTGCAGCCATATTAAGCCCTTCCTTGGATAGTGTATATGCCCTCTTGTTATGTTCCCTAAAGACATGACTGAAATCCACAAATGTGAACAAAGATATGAGTTTCCTAGTGTTAAGGCACCAGGCCTCTAAGTTCACCATAGCAAGTGTAGATTCATCATTTTCCCAATTTATAATCACAGAGGAATCGCCAAAGATATGTAAGTATGGCAACCCAATATCTTTAGCAATATATAATGATGCCCAGAGTGCCAATAGCTCGACTCTTGTATTAGTGGTGTGTCCATAGCCTAATTTGATAGAGAGAAAATGCTGATCATTTAACCAAATACAAACACCTGCTCCTCCAATAGAATCTGCCGCAGCTCCATCGAAAAACACCTTAGGAAATTTTTTGGCTAGAGGATCTCCAATGAGCCTAACTTTGATTTTTTTGCTTAATAGTAAAAGAATTCAGCTAAATTTATATTACTTTTAATTTATCACATAAGTTGTATCAGTTCAGCATTTTTGTATCAATATTTTTAGAAATTAAGAGATAAAGTTCGAACAACGATCCAGATGCTACACGGGATAATTTCTATTGCATTTGAACAAAACGGCGAGCAATACATCACATACTATCCGACATTAAATGCGACGGCAGTCGCATTGTGCACCGTTGGATCTCAACCAGGTTGGCATCCAACGGCGCAGGTTGGCATCCAACAGCGCACAGTGCGACGGCCGTCGCATTTAATGCCGAATAGCATGTAATGTATTTTTTGTCGAACAAAACTAGATAAGTATGAAAATCAATTTTGGTCAAGGGTGCTACAGGGATTCTATTGACTTTGACTTTGGAACAAGACAAGTTCAATATTCATTTCTTGTTTTCGAAAATGTATCACTAGAAAGAAACCAAGGAAGTACTTATTCGAAAGTGCTGGAGCATTCAGAGACCCTTTACAGCAGCAGAGAATACAAGGACGCCCAGCCTTGCATCGCAAGGTAATGATAATTCTGATAATTTATTAACTTTAACTTACCAATTTAGATAGTCAGATGATTAAACAAAGTTATTGAATATGGTTGCAAAGGAATTTGTCAAATTAAACTGTACTCAAAAGCCCTGATCTGTCGCTTAAATTGCAAATGGTTTTCTAATGTGGTGGTTTGATTGTGGTATCTTAGGTATTGATATGCAGCAAAGCACATAATGATTGATTACCTTTAGGCTAGTATTGTTCCTTAGTCAATTCACTTAGCGATAACAAGTAGATTTAGCGAGCCTTTGGCTATCCAAATACATTTTGTTTACATATAATATAAACACCTTTAATAAAGTCTAATCCAAATAAAAATGCTGTATATAATATATAATTTAACTAATAATGTGCGTTTGCATAGTTAAAGCACTTTCAGAATTGGATATAAAATATATCATAGTTAAAGCACTTTCAGAATTGGATATAAAATATATAATTTAAGTGATAGTGTCTTACACAGTTAAAGTACATGGCCATAATACATTCATAGTGAAATAAGCCATTATAACAACGTGGCCATGGCCATAATCATAGCGAAATAAACGGAGGAATTTTAATTTATAATTTTTATTCTTAAAATGTAGATATCTTTTGTTTTCAAGTATTGCCTTTTTTTTTTAGAAAATGTTAAAACAGATAAATGTAAATATATATATATATATATATATAGAAAATGTTAAAACAGTTTCGTGATTTTTTTAAAAGAAAATGTTAAAACAATTTCATGATTTTTTTAAAAGAAAATGTTAAAACAGATCAAATATGTAGTATATATATATATATATAATTTTTTTTTAATAGAAAATGTTAAAACAGTTTAGTGATAAATTCTGTTATGAGAAAATGTTTAAACAGTTTTGTAATTTATTATATATATATATATATATATAAAATCACGTTTTGAGTTGTTTCTTACATTTGCCAACACATTTGGAAAGCAAAGCATATGAAAACTCTATGTTTTTTATGCTGTTAAGAAATAGTTAAACTTGCCTCATTTTGTACCTTTATAAAGTAATATTATTTTATAACGTTAATTTCAAATTAAGGATAAATACCAGCGTAGATCCAAATCCTAGGCTCTATCAGGAGCCGAGAGAGATCAAATCTCCCGTGATGCAAACCTCCTTGAGTGCAATACCTGAGAAGAGGTGCAAGAGGTTTGCACCTTGGGAAATTTGATCCCTCTCTGCTCTTGATAAAGCCTAGGATTTGGATCTACGCCGGTGTAAATCAAGCTCACCTTATTTGCTGCCATTGCAGAGTACCGTAAGGTCTTCACCGTGTCTCTATGTCGCATCCCAAAAGAAAATTCTGCAAGAAAGCTAAAAAATATCTATAACATTTCATGTCGCGTCGTCGGTGAATATTCGCATTCTAAAACTAATTTCATGTCACGTCATCGGTGAATATTTGCATTCTAAAATGAATTTATGTTGAACTATGGTACAATCAAATCAAGAAACCGCAATACCTCTATCTTTGTAACTTTACAAAAGAGGATACATTATATAATATTATATATATACCACTTTCTCGAAAAGAAGTTTTGACAGTATTGGCAACACTGGAATATGTCTAAGTTACTCTTGTTAGCCCACACGATTATCGGATGGCCACTGGCTTCATGTACAAAATTGATATCCTCTACTGCCCCCACACAATCTGATTGATCGGATCGATGGCTGGCTGCAGTGGAATAGGTTGTCGATTCTGGAGGACGGACATTATTAGTTTGTGTAATGTCACTCAGTTTACCATCTAATGATAACAGTTATGCTATCTTTTCTATAAAGATTCGATATTCGCCCCGCCCATTTCATTCCCATTCTGCACTATCAGATTCTTTTTAAGAATTCTCTACATGATGTCCTCCAAGCCGAAGCTCATGTTCTTGATCGTCCTCTCACTTCAACTCTCTTCAATATTGTCTGAACAGAATGACCATAAGATTAATGGAATATCCATGACCCTTCAGAAGATGAAGATCAAGTCTAGAAAGGATATTAGCGTCGAGGAGCCTCTGTACTATCCCACCGACTTCATAGAGTATTACATAAAAATATCAGTGGGAACTCCTGCACAGGATCTTTTGCTCCTCATGGACACGGGGAGTAGTGTGGTGTGGGCACCCTGCACCACAAATTATACATGTTATAAGAACTGCCCTGGATTCAGCACGGTTTTTCTTCCGAACAAATCATCTTCTGCTATGCGTGTAAAGTGTGCGGATCCGAAGTGCAAAGACCTGTTTGGAAGCAGCCACAACTGCTCGGGGATTTGTCTAGACTATGTCCTTCATTACGTCTCGGGAAACACCACAGGGCGTCTTCTCACGGAGACCTTAACTTTGCCATTGGAAGGAGGAGGCATACAAGGAATAAAGAAATTCAGAATCGGATGTTCGCTGGTTTCATCCGGCTTCGCTGGTATTGCAGGATTTGGCAGAGGAGGTTTGTCTATGCCTTCCCAGCTTAGTCCTCTTCGTGGCGATATATTCGCTTATTGCCTTGACGATCTAAACAATAGCAGCATGATAGCGCTCGGAGACATGGCGGTCCGCAAGCACATCCCTTTGTCTTACACTCCCTTTCTAAATAATTCAGGAGCATATTCTACTGCATACAATGAGTTCTATTACATTGGACTCGAAGGACTCACTATTGGTGGGAAACAGTTGAGGGAGTCCTCTGATTTTTGGACATTTGATGGCGAAGGCAATGGCAGAACCATAATAGATTCGGGCACTTCTTACAGCTCCTTTCCCGAAACAATCTATAAGCAGATTGTAGCTGAGTTTGCTTCTCAGATTGAATACAGAAGAGTTTATGCAGAAGGCTACGAATTACGTTGCAATGTTTCTGGTGTGAACTTACGAATATTGAGTTGCCTCGGTTTGTATTCGAATTGAAGGGTGGCTCAGACATGATACTGCCTGGTGAGAATAGTTTCATTTCGGCTAGCACTGATAATTTCCTTGCAGGAACTTCTGACACAATCTGCTTGGCAATAATGAATGCTGGAACCAGTAACATCAAAATTGAAATCCATAATGGAAAATGACAGTTCACAAATATCTTCACGGAGTTGAAAGCAAAACCCTAAACTGGAGAATGGCTGTTAAAGACAAAAACCCTAAACTCGATATAATGCAAGTTTCATAAGTTAATCGAGTTAAAAGCAAAACCCTAAACTGGTGAAGGGTAATACATAAACCTCTTCCCGTAAAGCATAAATATTTGTATAACAGCCATGAATGGGATATCGGACCCGCCTCTCTGCCTCAAACAATATGGTGGAGGCAGCAACATGTCGTTGGTCCTCCAGCACCTCCAACAACAGCTTTGCGAAGTGCCTAGTTCCGAGAACACTATGTATGGCACGAAATTGGTCGCTGCCCGTTTCCTTGCTGCTAAAATAAGGCGCGAATATACAGCTTTGAGCACACTTTCTCCTCAAAAATTGGCACGCTCCACCTCCCATGATTTTCAGAAGATGGGAGCTCTACTGAGACGCGATTAGGTAACTCATCTGCGAGACAGAAAATAAAAAACTCACGTCCTCTCTCCCTCAAAGATGGATGCATAAGTAAGGTAAGGCGTAAGCTCATTGAAAGCTAGGTTACCCATATTGAAAGCTAGGCTAAACGTATTGAAAGCCAGTTCTGTCTGTAGCTATTTATATAGTTGTTGTTTTTTTTTTCTTCGCCGACATAACATTGTAACTTTACTTCTAATTTTTTTTTCTATTTTTTTTAATAGCCGACATAACATTATGTAACGTTACGTAACGTTACAACATTACGTAATGCTACAACGTTACGTAACGCTACAAGATCTACCCCATACTGGGCTGTAGAGAGCCTCTCGGCTCAATAAAATGGATCTAAAATGGATTTTAGATTAGTACAAAAGTGTTTTCAAATGAGGATGAAGGATGCCACGAATTCTATTCTTTTGATAAATTATAGCCATATATTTAAAGATTCTATTTATTTTTATTTTTAGTAAATTTGTTATTTTTATTTCATTCTTTATTATTTAGTTGTATCTAGAGAAGTGAGGTGCTCTCCAACCTAGTATGGGGGAGATCCTCTTAAATCCAACTTAAACCTGGATCTAGAAAGCACCCAGAGGGATCCAATTTCTTTAGGTGTAAGTTTTTTTTATCTTAAATTTTTAAATGTTCATAAAAAATTACACCTCAAACATTTTGATCCCTTTGGTGTTTGGTAAATCCGGGTTTACCATAGACCTTTTAATTACTTTTCATTATTTTTATTATTGGGTTTTTATTATTTGATAAATTAGGGGACATGTTTTTCTCTATATTTTTTTTTGTTTTAACACTGTTAAAATTGATGTTTATCTTGTTGTGAGTTGTTGATAGATAAGATATTCTATCCTAGTTTTGTATATGGTTGAGATATTATCTCAACCTCTACCAGCTATATTTAGCTTTTGTTAGTTATGTCTAGACTATATATATATTGTAAGATATAGTTTAATATAATAGATTTATATTTTTTGTGTGGCAATGTCTCTTTTCTCTCTTCTATTATGGTATCAGATCTAGGCTGGTATCAGATCTAGGCTGAGCATGACTCCCTATGACTCCCTCACAGGAGTGCTCACGAGGATGAGAGAGGAATATTATTGTAGTCTGCGTGTAGCATCAGCGTTGAATGTTGTTTGTTGTGTTGAGTGTTAAGCATAAAACCTTCTTATAACTGGAGATCATAAGGGCAAAAAGGAGCTGCTGGGTATTGGTGATAGGCTGAGAAGGCTGCATCATCTACAGGAGCCATCGTTGCTTGGAAATCTGCCAGTTTTTGGAGGCAAATTTGCTAGGAGCAATCTGGAATTTTCAGTGAAAATTTTGTGTGTCAAAACGTTGGTGAAGGCTGCCTGTGCGTGTGCATGCCAGAGAAAGCTGCCTGGATCATTCATTAAAAAAAAATTGAGTGGAGAATTATCACTCAAGCCACACTCAATAGAGTGAACCCACGGTACCCAAGAAATATCTAGCCGTGAAGAAATGATCGTTGGCATGATAGCTCGTTGCTCACCGTCGATCTCAAGAGATTGCTGCCCAAACTCTCCAATGTTATCGGTTGAAGAACAAATTCATTACTAGTCACTGCCTGATTATTACACCGTTGCACCATTGCTTGCTGTGGGTAATTTATTATTATTATTATTATATATCTCAGCCTGATGCACGTAGACCTCAAATTGATCATATCCAGCGGCAGGATGACGATTAAGGGAAAATCGGCCTTGGTCCATTACATTGAACGCTTCCTTTTCCTTCAATGCCGGCCACATCTGAGCATCATCATTTGTATTCGATGATCTGCTCTCATTAATTTCATCAATTTTGTAGTAGACAAAGAACCAGACGCCGCAGAAACGAGGAAAATTTCATGGAACTTGAGGGGGGAAATCTTATTCTGAGCTGATGGTCGTAGGACGTGAATTGCTGAATCTGTACGTGAAGCCCTGCTCTATTTGGCGTTCTCCTCCAGTGAATTGCTGACTTTGTCTGCCAGAATTGTTGTTTCAGTAAATAGATTAAGCGCCTACGACGCTTTCTCTCATCTCCAATTATGCGCGGGCGGCGCCTCCACCAGCAGAGACTTGTGCGCTGGCAGCGCGCTTCAGCAAGGGGAAAAGACTGCCGATCTGGATCATCGGGAAAGAGCGTCGATCTGTTTGCTTGCTTGTTTGACAGTGAAAGAGGTGAGCCTGAGGTTACCGTCTCCGTCTTTGTGCACAAGTTGCGATCTTCCTGAAGATATGATCTACGATCACTTCATTGGCAGCCCTGCGATGAATCTCTGGTATAAGGCATCTCTGGTATAAGGTTATCGGTGTTAGCACCCGCTGGAGCCAACGAATGGGAGAGACGCCGTATGTGGGTTGATTTACATAATTATGGCCGCATGAGGGTAAGATTTGTTGAGTGTGGTTATCGGTATTTATTTAAAGGTTTGAGTGTCAGCGGGGATTCTCTTAATGGTGTGTAAAAGGTTATCTTTGTCTTGGTCAATAATGAAATGATGTAAATGGGCTTTGTGGTTACAATAATTTTTTTATCTTGTTAAAATGTTAGGGGTGCATGTTCCGTTGTAGCAGACAACCTACAAACGTTTTTGGTCCAAGTTTAAAGCTTAGCCATTTGCAAGTTGATTTTCCTGGGTTGTTGTAAGATCTGTTCGGATGTTCAGGAATACATGTGGTGCGGAATCGCACTGTGTACACCCCCTTATAGATAGAGTGGATGTGGAACAAGTTCTAGCTTGATGCGAAGGGAAAGTTGAGATGAAACATTCTCACACTATGAGGACCAGTTATGTTTGACTTTGATGAACCATGTCGCTAAAAATGATTCCTAGAGAATTGGCGGGTAAAGCAGCTCAGTACCCATGTACTCCAGTAGATGGTTTTCTTTTTATATAGATCAACGCTAATATGCAAATACATTTGAGATAAACAAGGGAGGATGTTAGAATTAATGTTTATCTTGTTGTGAGTTGTTGATAGATGAGATATTCTATCCTAGTTTGGTGTATGGTTGAGATATTATCTCAACCTCTATCAACTATATTTAGCTTTTGTTCGTCGGCTCTCGACTCTATATATTGGAGTCTCAATGTATAGTAAGATATAGTTTAATATAATAGATTTATGCTTTGTGTGTCACAATGTCTCTTTTCTCTCTTCTATTAGTGTAGTGTTAAATTAAACATACTTTGATCTCATCAATGCTATTTGGATGACACTCTTTTATTCTAATGAATAATCCATAATCAAATATATCAAAATTCTACTATAAAGCCACACCAAAATATATTTAAATTTTATTATAATTTATTATTATTATTATTATTATGGTGAATTATAGAGAAAGTTAGTTAATTTAAATTATTTTAAAATTAATTAAAAATGAAATAAAATAAAAATGCTAGAATCTTCTAAGAAAGTTGAATATATTTTAAAAAAGAGCTTAGCATTTCCAGTAATCATTAACTGTTAATATATTTTAAAGAGAATAAAAAGACAAATGAACGTGAAAAAGAACATTAAAAAAATACAAATAATCATTTTCTAAAGAACAAATCTAGTAAATTAGCATAGATCCATTTTAAACCTGAATTTATCAAGCACCCAAGCACCCAAAGGAATCTAATTTATGGATCTATGCTAGTTTAATTTAATTTATTTTATTTTATTCGATATGTAATTTATATTTCTCGTTTTTTTTTCTTCATATTTTTCATTTATGTCGGCTAGCATAACGTGATAGGATCTTCCCCATACTAGGCTAGATCCATTTTAAACCCAGATCTATGAAGTACTGAGAGGGATCCAAATGGTAAAAAAATGTACACCTTAAGAAATTGGATCCCTCTCGATGCTTCATAGATCCGGCTTAGAATGGATCTTGGTAGATCCCCTTTTATATGGATCTATGCTAGTTATTATAAAGTTGAGCTTCGCATGTGGTCTGGAAATTAACATTTGATAGAAACAACAAAATTGCTTCTTAAAAAGATAGTGTTGAAATTTGGTTTATTAGCAATTTAAGTTAAAGACTTAATTAAATGAAATTTGTTTTTAATGGAGAGGTAATTATATATTGTATAGGTAAGTTCTTCCAAAAGCTATAAAGAAAAACAAGATATAATTTGAATTTTTTATACAAAAAAAATCAATTTTAGAATCATTATCAAAATAATATGCAACTTTTGAGACCAAGTTAATTAACAACATAATTAATCAAGCAATTTGATTACCATGGAGGAATGTCCAATTGGATCATGTTCATGCAACTCCTAGTTAGGTAATGCTATATTTGATTTGATTTTCACATATAAGCTATAAATGCCCTCTTCATCTTTATTGCTTGTTAACTGGGTAATGCTATATTTGATTTTATTTTCATTGTATAAGCTATAGGTGGCCCCTTCATCTTTATTGATTGCAATCACTTGGGAGTAGGTCACCATTAATTATATCGAATCTCTATGTGATTAGATGATTGAGGATGTTGAAATTTGTTTCTTGATAAGATCCATAAACCATGTTGGGGAATATGGATCATTTATTTCCTATAAATCATTGGATTTCCTATACTAGGAAATTATAATTCAGAATGCATAATCACTTGCCTATTTGAAGCCAAAACTCAATACACACACCTGTATTTCCCAACGGTTGTATTTCACTAAAAATTAATCATTCCTAGCACTGACACAAGTGGCATACATTCATAATCTAAGAACATGGCGACCTTGCATCAAATTGTAGAGAAGGCACCTTGTAGAACCTCATTTTCATATTTCCTCAACTCGCCATTGCCAAATCCTGTGAATTTATAAAGTGTACAACGCACCTTCATCTTGATTTTTTTTTATTAAGGTAAGATGTGATGTGGTTGATGTTGGGCTTAGCCTGCAATCACAGTTGTTTCATAAATAGTCTGCATTAAAAATAGAGAACGATCACTATCAAATCGTTTAAGTTGCAACATCTCAATTTCCTATTGTTATCGATAGCAATGCAATATAAGAGAACAATATAAGAAATAAATTTTGTTCCAAACTATGTTGTATATGCATAAATATTTTATATGCTTCAACACGTATTTCAGGATTGTTGTATATGCATAAATCTTGTGCAATGACCGTGATACCATATTTCTTTGAATTGAGCGAGATAAATGCCTTGAGAAATTGTGTTTTTTATCAGTTCTTAGTGTTAACCATCTCTTGAAGATGCAAAATATATGCACATAATAAAATCCATTATCAACAGACATAGGCCAACTTATATGCAAGTATTTCTTTGTATTGTGTTGTCTGCAGTTTTATTTAGCAGGGTGGTCCTTGGAAATGAATTGAGCATAGGCTCCATGGATAAATCGTGGATGGGAACAACTCATATGGTTAGTGGGATGTAGGTGGATTTACTTTGCTCAATACGTGGATCTTAAAAAAGACACTGAGTTTATCAAAACTGAAAAGAACTATAGAGGAGGTTGCCCGTGACCAACAGTGGTAGATACAATTCCAGATGCACGCTTCTGGGTTTGATAGTAAACCTTGCATAGCCAAGAGAAAGATCCAGTTGAAGATACTTATTATCTTTATTCTAAGCAAACAATTATAAAACTCTGACCTTGTCATGTAGAGCAACAAATTCCTTGACCCTCCAACCAAGAAGAAGTGGGTGATAGTTGTTGTGCAAGGACTTAATTATTTCTCTTTGAGGAAGGCACCTATTGTGTAGGGACTCAATCTTGTTACCCTCTTCCTAATTTAAAGTAACAAGTCTCCTACTTGGATTTCCATCTCCATTTGTATCTACTGGTTATACTTGGGACATTGGTTAAATTCATATGATAATCTGCATATGAATAGGCTTCCTCCAGAGAAATTTCTACCCTCTCTGCATATGCTCTATATAAGCAGAGAAGGAAGGGTTGAGTGGCTAACAAGCATTTCATTATCTCGGTAGTAATAGATGGTGGAGGATCCATAGATAAGTGGATGATAAGAAGGCGGCGCAAGCAATGCAACCAAGGATAGTGATTGGAACCAATGTCAGTGGCGGGAAGGGAGATAACTTAATGCATGTCAGATAATTGAATGCTTGGTTATCAAAGAGTTGAATAGTCGGTGTTGGGACCAAGCATTCTGTCGTCGCCCCTACAATAAGAGGGTGAATTTGATTGTGCTCTAAACATTTGGACAACACTATTACATGAAATCATGAAATGGAAAAACTTTGGTTAAAATTCCAAGATTAGCAAGAAACTAATACCTGATCAAAGCAAATAATAGATGGTAAACAAAGAAATCATTGCTATATACCATGCCTATCTATGGGTATAATAACGAAACTATTATAGACACAAAATGTGCATTGATATTCTTATTTTTCCTAAAGAAACCTTAATCCTTCATAATAACTAAAGTGGGAGACCATACAACTCGAGTTTGTATTTGATAATGCTATGTAAATCCTTGAAATTATGTACAACTCCATAATTCATGCGCTCCCAAGATATAGGTGTAAATAAATTGTTGGGAAAGGTTGCAATTTGATTGTTTGCTTGAATATTCTATTGGCATTGAAAGAATGCGGGCTCAAGTTATCACAGGCAGAGTCATTCTGGGCTATTTTTATCTTCTTTTTCTTGGCTGCTTCTTGACTTTAAAAACTATCAAGCCACATCTTGTCCATTGACACTAATTTCTTATGCTAACAGTTATTTTCTATGTTTTGTTCCATCATGGATTTCTCATCCTCGAGTACACCTTTCAATCTTGAAAGCTTTCATTGGCATCGGATTTCCAAAACAAATTGCAAGAAAAATTGGTGACCATTCATGCCTGGAACCTAATTACAGTGAGTATTTGAGTTCACAATGTCAATTGATTCGAGTATTTGAGTTATCGATGTCAATTGATTGCATAAATGATTTCAACTAGTTAACATTTTTCCTAGTAAATAAAACTTCTAGCAATTATAAATCACCAGCCAATGCATATGTAAAGTCGAGAACATTGCCACCTCATGGCTCTTGTTTTAAATATTATTTTCACTTTTACATTGATGATGTTGTTTTTATATGTATAAAGACTATATTTTTGGAGAAATTTCAACCATTTCATAAAATACTGGAGATGTTTCTTAAGAAAACATAGGTTTCATAAGTAACGAAAAAGGGTTTCTTAAGAAATAGGTTACTTGTCCAAAATAGGAAACCAATAAAAAAGGAATTTCTTAAAACGAGTAACATGTTCCCCTAAATACATTGCCTCAACGTTAAGTCACACGAGGTCGGTAAGTAGAGTACACTTGGAATTCAATTACTCATAAAACAATTAATATGTCAGATAACTATGATTAGGTGTGCCAGAGGTTGGGTCTCTCTTATTTCATAAAGGGACTTTCTCCAAGGGATCATGATTACGAAGGCTCTCCTACTGTTTCTTTTCAAGGGTGAGTGTCTCTCTACAATTTCCAATTGAGATACTGAAAAATTGATCCGGATTTATGTGAAAACAGAATAAAAGAATAGATGTAGAACCACATACACATATATATTGCAAGGAACACAGTGATACAATAAACACAAATTCTATTAAACGACGAAAATAGAACATGTTGTAAAATAAAGCAGCTAGAATGGTGGTAGTTTATCTCTAAGAAGAGATGTGATGACTACACTCATTCATGATACTTGTTGAATACCAAAAGAGGCAAAAATGGCCTATTTATCATAAGCACAAGGGAAAGAACCCTAAACATTCAAAAACCTAACCTTAGGAGATAAACCATCATAAATTTTGTGGCCCTAAGGTAGTTAGTTGAGCAGTCAACTTCCCGAGGTCATAAATTTTGCATATGATATTTGTTTGGGGCGCTCGGTAGACTATTGGAAAGCTCTAGACGAGGAGTAAATTAGTGGGTTATGTCCAAATAAAATCCTACAACTATATTTTGGGCCGTTGGGGGCCTAAAAAACATCGTTTAGGGCCTAAAAAAGGCCTCGAAAGTGCAGGACCCGAAAAATCATAGAAAAACTACTAGAAAATTGTCAAAGGGAAAACTGTTTAGAGTCAGTGGAATAGGTGGGTAGCCACTGATATCCATCTGGATCGAAAAATCCATTCAATTCTCGATGGAGATGAGGTTTTGCAAATTATTCCCAAAACTAGAAGAAACCTACTCACTCTTAAAATCCTTATCGATTGGTCAAAGAACAACCATAAACTATAGACGACCCCTCTCCATCCCAATCTACGTAGGTATAATGTATTAGCAATATAACTCATGCAAACACCAAGAAATACATAATAATACACCTTTGTAGCTAAATTTTTAACATGTGTCTCACCAAATTTAAATTTTGTGGTATCAAAGTCATGAGCTGGGAAAATGGCTCTACTTACTTGAGCCACTACGCCACAATGAGACTAGTTCTAATGGGAATACAACATGCTTCCCCCATTTTGATTGGACTCTAGTGAAATTCCTGCGAAGTAGCACAACACAACAACCACCACTGCCCTTGAGAGGACGGTTGTTTAGTGTCCTTTATAAATTATTTTCACGAGAACGATATGAAATGAGAGTGCATAGTGGCTGCGGAGTTCAATGAATGCAATGTAATGGAGCTAGACTAGAATCCAGACACCAAAATCCAATATCTACGGCTCTATCCTCAGCCCACCAGACTTCATCCTCAAACTAGTAGCTACCAAATCAATCGATTCAATTCTATTAATGGTGAGTGACTGTGATTATATATATAGGTACTAACATTTACACTGACTCGCAATTCCAATCAATGCAGCCTGGGATTATAGTTCGATGAGTCTTGTGGCCCTAATTCAAGAGATTCTGGAGATGCCTAGGAGCTTATGGAGATGCCTTTCTAATTCAGGGCTGCATATTGCAGTCATTGGAGCAAAATACATGTCAAGGTTAAGCCCTGAGTATTGGTTGAGGAATTTTTCGGGGAAAAAAGCAAACATCTCGGTCATTTGGAGAAGCTTCACAAAGTGTTTACCTATTATTAATAAGGTTTCTTGGTCAATTGGCCGAGGTATTCAATCTTATATTGGTCTTGATCCATTGGTGGGTATTCAGGATAACTTTCGAGTGTCTAATGGACTGCTTGTTAAACTCCATCGTAGAAATATTTATGTCTTAAAGCAAGTCTGGGGCAGTTCAAAATCTACCAAGTACTGTCCTCAGTTGCTTGACGGAGCTTGGGGCTGGGAGGTTCACAATGATGGAAATCTTC
>LPNX011068982.1:286470-354380 GCA_001517045.1 Pseudotsuga menziesii | reverse complement strand
TGTCTCTGAGTGTGGTAACCAACTGTACAAGTTTAAGGTTATCATCGTTGATTGTTTTAATAGTCCACATAGCTTCGCATAGGAACCAATGTTGTTCCGGATCTTTTGCTCCTGTACCTTTAAAGATAGGTAGCTTCATGTCGTCTCCCATTCTATTTCTCTGTGGTGGGTTCTGACTGACTGGAGTACTACCACTCAGCGGTGTAGGTGAAGGTGCTGTAACGGGAGTAGGTATTGACTGTGAACTACTAGATGGAGTACCTACGGGATTATTCTGAGTCCATGTCTGCTTCTGTGGAGTATAGGGGTGGTAAGGGATACCCCCCTCTAGTTCTTCGGTGGTGCTAGGGCTCTGCTGTCTAATACTGTTTGAACTGTTTTTAAATATAGGAGAACTAAATGCTACTTTATACTTCTTTCCACTCCGTGTTCGTCCAATGTCATCAAAATCACTTTCAAACTCTTGTGACATTACTAGCTTTACTTATTCATCTGAGACTAGATCCATTGTTCCTTTTTCATATAGCAGCATCTTAAGGGACAAGTTTAGAGATCTTAGGTACTTACCACGATATCCTTTGAAGAAGTATCGTTCGGCTGCGCTGAAGCTCTTTCTCTGGTCAACTGTAAACTCTGTAACGTAGCCTTCTAGCACACTAGTAAGCTAGAAGTCCACTGCTCTCGTAATCGGATTGTCCAGGTTCTGCACGGTCTGAATCAGCTCTGGTGTCCAAACGATGTTTCTTTTCTTCTTGAATGTGTTACTATCTGTCAACTTGGATAACCAATCAAAAACCTCGTTTCCGTAGGTTGCAAAAAATATAGCGTGTATGTCTGAAGAGATATGCTTCTCTAGCCAGGCCTCTGTGCTTAGTCTCGGACTCCTATTCTCTTGCTTGGCGAACTCCCTTAAGTCTGAATCCAACCACTGGTGAAACTCTTCTCTCGTAGGATGCCAACAGAACATTGACTCCCAGTCGTTTAAACCGGCAACGGAACCATTTGTTGATTGCATGGGCAGACCCGGGTTTACTATAATTAATCAACAACACCCAAAACTCACTGGCCCTTTCGGCGACAAACCGCGAAGTGATCTGAAGTCTCACCCGAAGTGAATCTCATGGGTTGGCCAAGACTCAAATGTCTTGGACCAGGTTCTGTGCATCCTACTTCTTCTTTCTTTCTCCTGCACGCCACTAGATCAACTAGCTCCGCGCATCGCACATCCCCTTCTGCTCACAGGACTTCTTACCCGTGCGATGCTTAACCCCCGCACAAGTCGCACGATTTCCTCTCGCGTCACACCACTTCCACTTACTCACAATATTCCCAACCTTACCGCATCTCTGCGCACCGCGGAACACCCATCCTTTCCTCAACGCTAAGCCCTCAGCTCGCAGTATCGCGCACCGCAGCTCCTCTGCCAATGCGATACCGCCTCTCTGCGATATCCTACCACTACGACTTTGCGCTCTTAACTTTGACTGTGCCGATGTGTGGATCCCTACTTCTCAGAAGTATATTGTGAGTAACTAGTCATTAGAGACAGACGTAAAGGAGTCTTTAAACAGCCTACTAAAATGCTTCAACTTATCTTTATCTTCTTGTATTATCATGAGCAGATCAATACATACATTCACCTACTGCAACTAACATTACATGCATAATAACCAGTAACCATAAGCAAATACAATCACATTCATACAACACATAACACGCAGATTTAACGTGGTTCACCCCCGGGATGGGAGCTACGTCCACCAAACTGTGCTTCTATTATATATCTTGAGGGAAGTTAGCACAGTTTGTTGCATTACATATGCAGCGTGAGGTCTCTTCTAGACCTCTGGTCTATCTCTATGTTTCCTTTCTTTCAATATATCCTTCCCTCTCTGTTCTCTCTATGAATGGTTACATACAGATTCGAATGACTCACAGACAACTAGGTGTCTGGATCACTACAACGCAGTCTGTCTGGCTGATTCCTGAGTCTACAAAACTATCAACTGACCAACTATCTACTGGCTGATTAGCTAACCCTTTACAATACAAAAATGCAATCTTTTATAGGCAGCCCGAAGGTCGTGCCATTACAACACTATGGGCCTGTCCCAACAGTAAACCCATACCCTAAATAGTGACAGTCGGTCCTCTCTGTCCTTGAGGTAGCCGCTTCCCGTCACACTGCAGCTCTCTGCAGTCTTCCATGCTTCCCGGAACTGACCATGGGTACTATGCACCGCTTCTCTTTCTGTCCTTCGCCTTCAATGCTTGAGCCTCGTTGCTCCTTCTTCTTTATGAGGGTCGCTGAGCCCTCCTGTCTTCCGCCGCTGCCTTCAATGCAGTGGTTGAGCTTTCTTCTCTCGGCCGCTCAGGTACCGTTGCCTTCTTGACTTTTCTATCCCAAAAGTCATGGTTTCCGGCTCTGCTCTCCAGCTGGAAACGTGCTACGCCGTCGTAGCTCTGCCCTGTCCTTTTTCCGCCAAAACTTCTCTCTTTCCGCCAAAATTAGCAGCTTCTTCTGTAGCTGCGGGATCCTTCTCCAACACTGGGCATAAAAGACAAAAAGGGTAGTTGACCACTCTATGGGTTTTCCCTTTGACATTTTGCTTTTCCCCAATTGGCCCAAAGGTTTGGATATTTCCCCCTCCCTATTCCTTGTGAAATCATGCTCCCATCTCTTTAACGTTGCAACGCATAGCTAGTTGTGGTATTTTTATTAATTTGCATTTCACATGATGTCTCAAACATATTGTGCTTGGCTAGCACATAAACCATCGACATCAATTTTAATTGTCGAAACATAAAACACTATATCCATGGTGGGACCTTTGCCTTAAGCTCCACACCACGATTTAATACAATATTTACATCATATGCAATTTAATACCATGGGGTCAAAACCAGGATGTTACATTCCCCTACCCCTTCAATAGCACTGTCCTTAGTTCTTTTCAAAAATTTAACAAAATGCTACATTGGCTCTGCCCTCATTGCTCTACCAAAATTGAACGAAATGGGTGTGCCAAGCACATGGCATCCTCCAGCTCCCATGTAGCCTCTTCAGGACCACAATGCTTCCTCTGCACCTTTATATGTCTAATGGCACATTCTGAAACTCTTCCAAGTCCTTGCTTGCATGCATCAGCACAGACCACGGGATCTTGTTCTGGTCTTGGAGAATCCTTTTCCTCGGCTTGGAACATTTCCAGTGTCTTTGGCAACGAGCAATACCTATACTCAAGCAATGAGTCAATTCCCATGTCAGTATTCACAAGATTTCCAAAATCATAGATGAATCACATGCACATGTATATTGATAGAAAATCAACAAAAAGTTTCCAAGTGAACCAAATACTCATCTATGTAAGTATCTTCTTTTGGTTCCACAGGTGTCCAACTGGGCTTCATACAACCAAGGGACTCACAACCCCACCCCACCCCATACCTAGGTGTGCATTAAAGGGTAACCAATAATTTTGCAAGCCTCAGATCACCTGAAAATACCTCTCAACTGAGGCCTGATAGCTCCCTTCTTGAGCCCAACACCTCTTCGGGTGCTTCAATGGTATTTCTATTCTAGAGCCTGTACCTCCTCTAGGTGCTTACCAAGCTTAGGTGATTCCTTCCCCAAACACCACAATGAATTCCACTCATTCGTCAGATTCATTCCTATAGGATGCAATCTATAACAAGATTTTCAAAATCATGGCAGCATCATATGCTCATGTATATTTACAGAAAATCAACAACAACAAAAATTTGATAAGTAAGCCAAATACTTATCTGCATAACATCTCTCAACCAAGATCTTGTCAACCCCGCTTCAGAGCCTAACACCTCCTTGGGTGCTCAATGGAAGCTCTAGATTATGGGCCTAGCGCCTTTTTCAAATGCTTACCAATGCTCAAGCGCTTTCTTTCCAGGAATCATAACAAGTTAATTCACATGTCAGATTCATTTTCATAGTATTTATTTCTTAACAAGATTTTCAAAAATCTTAGCTGAATCATTATGCACATGTGTAATTACAGAAATTCAACCAGGATTTTCCAAGTAATCCAATACTTATCTTTATAATGTCTCTCAACAGAGATCCGATCAGTCTCGCTTCAGATCCCAACACCTCCTTGGGTGCTCAATGACAGCTCTGGCTTAAGGGCCCAGCACCTCCTCCAAGTGCTTACCAATGCTCAGGTGCTTCCTTTACAGACATCATAACACCTAGGGGTTATTCTCTTCATGTATCCCCCACTCTCGTGATAGTCCCCTTACGGCGTGAATGTGTGCAGAAAGAAGTCTAACCGGATGTCTCACACCCTGGGCGTCCCCAGTGATGCATACCGATGCCTAGCTAGCAGGGGGGAGAAGCTATGTACCCAAGTACATCCTTCTAGAGGAGCCATGTACTCCCTGTACATGTTTTCATCATATCACCTGCGTTACATATAGACATGCGGTTTACATCAGATGCCATTATAAAATTTCAATCATAGGTTTCCAAAGATAACCCTCCGAGAAGCTATGTACACCCTGTACATCCTTCTGAGGAGCCATGTACATCCAGTACGTATTTTCATCATCTCACCTACGTTACATACAAGCATGTATTTTATATGAGATGTCATCATAAAAATAATTGGAATCATAGGTTTTCAAACCTATTCCAAGCAGATTCCTCCGAGAAGCTATGTATCCCAATACATCCTTCCGAGGAACCATGTACACCCAGTACATCCTCCCAAGGACTTATCTATCCTAAACATATCCTTTTGAGAAGCTATGTACTCCAAGCGTGTACTTTAACCATCTCACCTGCGTTACATACAAGTATGTAGTTTATATGAGATGTCATCATAAAATTTTAATCATAGATTTTCAAATGCATACATGTTTTCCCAAATATCAAATGATCAATAGCATTGGTATTCAAATAAAAATCTGAGTTCACAATTCTGCTCCCTGCAGAAAATCAGATTTTTGCAACCATGAGGCCATCCTCATGTTGTTTGGCTTTTGCAAGTGGGGAGTACTCATCCCTTACTTATGCATGCTTCCCAAAACCCGGGACATCCACATACAACATGTCATCCTGACACAATTTTTAATTAGCGAAACAATCACAATTAGCAACAGGAAACTTCAGACATTAAGCAATGCAAGACAAGTATATCCATGGTTAGCATAATTCAAAACCATCACAAGAGATCACGGTATCCCATAATCAACAGAAAACTTACAATCTAAAGTTTCAAAATCTGATCTCAATCATGAGATCCTTCTCATGGCTCATGGTAGCTCCCTGCCCTGTGTTCCATTTGGGCACAACCATACTACTCTGCTCAGGTCATTCTACCTGATTCTTCAAGAAGTCCTCATATGTATGCTCATACACACAAGCGCCATTCCCTCATGGAACTACAAGTTCACATGCAGGCTTCCTCAGCCTATACATAGACTCCACTTTACCTGTGGAATATCCTTCAGTGAAGTTCCTGCAATAGCCTACAAGTCCCACAAAATATCTTACATCTGTTAACTTTCTCGGAGTAGGCCAACTCATCATGGCCTCAATCTGCTTAGGGTCTCCAGATGTTCCTTTTTCTGAGATAATGTGACCCAACTAATGAATTCTATCTTCATAGAAGTCATAGTCGTTCAACCCTGCATACAACTAATGTTTCCTAAGCAATTTCAAAGTCAAACTCAAATGTTCCACATGTTCTTCCTCATTCTTAGAATAAATAAGAATGCCATCAAGGAGAACAGAACTAGCCTGTCCAGAGTTTACTGAAAACATTATCCATGAGGCACATAAATGTAGCTGGTGTATTTGTGAAACCAAATGATACTACCACTACAACATCATAAGATCCATACCTTGCTCTGAAGGTTTTCTTATGAACATTTTCATCCTTGACTCTTACTTGATGGTCACCAGATCCCAAGTCAATCTTGGAAAATTACCTTTGATCCTCTGACTTTATCAAAGAGGTCATCGATCTTAGGCAAAGGATACATGTTCTTCATAGTGGCTTTGTTCAGCTATCTGTGATCAATACACAACCAGAGTGTATCATCTTTCTCTTTCTTAAATCAAACTAGTGCTCCCCACGGGGACACACTCTACCTGACATACTTCTTTTCCCACAACTGTTACAGCTACATCATCAGCTCTAGCAAGTCTGGGGTATTCACCCTGTAGGGTGTCTTGGACACTGGTGCTTTACCTGGCACAAGTTTAATTGCCAAATCCATGTTCCTCTTTGGAGGAAGCCCCGGAACTTCATCAGGAAAACATCCCTGAATTATTGCAACACATGAAGGTCCTCCAACCTAGGAGCTTCATTCTCTACTGTCTCCAAAACATGAGTTGCATACACTCTGCAACCCTTTCCCAAAGAACTTTTTCAGCTGCATTGTTGAAGACTTCCTTCCAGGGATCACTTCTGGAATGCCTTTCACACCCTTTAGGTTTCTTCTTATTCCAAGCACTTCAAAGGTCTTGTTGTAACAATCAAGCTTTGCTATGTGTGCTTCTGACCAATCCCTTCCATTGAGTATATCATAGGATCCAAGTGGAAGAACACTCAAGTCTACATAAGTGACTAACTGATACATGACCGATGGACATTTCTTACCAAATCACTGACTTTCCTCCTGGTTCCAGTGGCTAGTTATACTAACCATGATATTTTTGCTTTGAATTATTCAAAGTGCACATCTCATAAGCCCACGGGTGATATAGCTGTAAGTGGATCCAGGGTCAATCAAAACAGAAATAGTATGCTCAGCAATCTCACCCTCAACTTCCACCCTAGTTGGTTGATGATCTGCCTTTGTTGACTTACGAGGTGAGAAGGTTTGAAACCTTTTTTCCTTGGGTCAATATTCACATTATTCTTGTGAGAATTTCTTGTACTCCCTTCCATCACATGCTAGTCACCTTCTTGAAACAATATAGCCTCTTCTCGCGTCATGACAGATTCCTTCCCCTGTCTTTCAACAACACTATTATCAGAATATGCAAGTGTCTCCCCCTGTTTATCTCCACAAGACCATGTCATCTCGTCCTTGAATTCCAGAATAAACTTCTGGTTTTGGTCCATATCAAGAGTACATGGATACCCTCCTGCTTCTTCATTTACCTATGGGGAAACCTTACAAGGTTCAACACATGTTATTCCTGTATGTATACACAATCCATCAATGTTAAAACATTGAATTTGTTATCTCCCATTGACTTTCTTAAAAGCACATTCTTCTGCTGGTCTGAATCCTCCCAAGATTTAATGAGGAGTTCAGCTAGTCCTTATTCTGTACCATCTTTTCTTAAGATGATGTTATGTTCTTCTTCACAATAGTGAACATATTCCCCTATCAATGGTCCAATTTTGTGTTTTCTCGAAGCATCCACCCCATCCCTCACAACCTGCATAGATACACCATCTAAAGGTGCTTCAATACCATCTTCATATGGTGTCCCTTCATCTATAACAAAATGATGTTCTTCTTTCATAATTTCTTCTTCCAAGATGACTCCCTTGATTTTGCTTTATAGAAATGTCCTTGTACATTTCTTTTTCTTCCTTCAACTTCTTATTGTCTTCAACCGACTGTCTCAAGGGGACGACGGGGGTCAAGGGGGCTTTCCCCCTTGTGGCTTGGGTCGAGGGCAGCACCCTCGTTTTTTTTTTTGTAAATATTTTATTTTCGTGCAATCTAGTGCATAAGATCACTGTCGTTTTCATCTTTCTAGTCCCTCTAAATCCCACTAAAAACCTGCAAAAATTCTCTTTTTCAAAGCAACTCAGTTTTTCCACCCGATCAACAAACTCGCCAAAGTTTTCCAACATGACAACTCGAAACACCTTTTCCCTTCCGACGCGTCGACAAAACTCATCATTTCTTTCTAATCGAAAAAACTCGTCGTTTCCTTCCGACATATCGGCAAAACTCGTTGAGTTCATCCAACATATTGGCAAAACTCGTCTTTTCTTTCTAATCTGAAAACTCATCAAACTTTTTTGACGTATCGAAAAAATCTACAAAGTTCACCCAACATACATCGAAAAAACTCATCTTTACTTGTCGACATGGGATATTCGACACTTAGAAAAAATTCTCAAAAATTTGTCTTCCTTTCCTCGGCATCGAAAAAACTCATTTGAGATGCATCAGAAACTCATCTGAGATGCATCAGAAAGCTCATCCATGATGCATCAAAAACGCTCATACAAGATGCATCAGGAAACTCATTCGAGAAATTCTTCCTCCTTTCCTGTCATCGACTCTACTTACCAAGTTCTCCTGATGTGTATCAGCAAAACTTACCGAACGTACGATGTATCGGCAAAACTCACTGAGCTTACCCGATTTTTCAGCACTTAGAAATTTTTCGAAGAGTTTCTTTTCTTCTTCTTCTCATCGGATCAACTCAGTGTTTCATGCCGACATGCATCGGCTCAACTCAGGAAGTTCATCCCGTGGAAACTTGGCCAACTCAACCGATGTGCAAAATTCCAAAACACCTAGAAATTTTTCTTCTTTCTTTCCCTTTGTCGGCTCAACTTAGCGAGTTCAGCCGACACTGTATCAGTAGAACTCGACCAACTAAGATGATGTATGAAAATTTCCAACACTTACGAAAATTTTGAAATTTTTTCCTGTCTTTCTCATTTTTCCTCTGCTAGCCAGAGGGTAACCTTGCCTCTGTCACTGCTCTTCATAGCCCATTGAGGCCCATGCTGCAACGTGAGCTCTGATACCACACTATCACGTCCCCACCCCTCATCCCAACGATGGAGAGGACACGACCTACACCATGTTGCTATCAAATGGGCGAACTATCCCCATTAACATAAAACATAAAAATGCATTGGATTAAAAACATACATAGATGCATACCAGTTGTAATTATATAGCAGAAGCAAAACATCCATACAAGCATTCCATATGTTCATCATAATTTATTAAAATAAATGCATATGCAAAGGTAAGTAAACAAGAATAGAAGTAAATACTTATCTTGTTATTTCGATGTCCCACAACTAGCTACGTCACTGCAACATTCCACCCAATCTTAGGCCAGTGTGTTCATCAAACTCTCAACATCACTACCACCCCCGAGTCGGGCATGATTCCACAAGGAACTAAGGAACAACAGGATTACACACATAGCTAAATACATATCAAATCCCAGCCAATCCAAAACTACATTTGGGTTTATCGGGCTGCTAGGGAAATAATCCCATAGCGTACAGGTTCCTTGGACTTACTCAACCAAGCCAACAATCACACCCAAACATTGTTATACCTCTACCATGTGGGTCTCTTGGACTTACTTAGCCAATAAAGCACCAACATGCATTCACAACAAAAATACAATTGTTGGGTATGGACAAAAACGTCCTAGAAGCCAAAACAAAACGGAAACAAGGGTAAAACAACCCTCTGATATAAATTTCGATTTCCAGGGGCGTTTTGGCCCTAACATGGCCAAAACAGTCTCAACAACACCTAAGAAATCATGGGTCTCTTCTCCAACTCACTGGGCATTACCAAAAATGATTTCCAGCTTGGAAAACAATGGGGAAAATGCAGCCAAATCGTGGGGGAGGGAACCCACCCATTGATCATTACAAAAATGAATTCCCGGCCTAGGGAAATTGAAGAAAACGGCTTCCCATGTGAGGGAAAACACACAACAAACCAAAAATGGGTTTGCAATCAAGAACAAACTGGTAAAATTGGGGAAAAACACCCTGTGAGTAGAATCTGATCACACAAACATTTCTAGGCATTGTAGAGGCTAAAACGACCCCCATCCATGCCCAAATCGTGGGTCTCCTTTTCCCATTCATTGCACAACTCCAAAAACAAAAATTTGGGTATGGAAAAAATAGAGAAACAACAGGAAAACGTGGAGGTAATCACTCAGCAAGATCCTACTGTGTGAGGACCAAAAGCGCCCCTTAGAAACCCCCAAATCATCCATCCTTGCTGCACATTCACTTGGAAAGAACCCAAACCAATTTTTGGGCATGCAAAAATGGAGAAACGGCATCAAAACATGAGGGATAGAGCTCCGTCATCTTCCTGCTACGTGAGAGAACCTCCACGTGAATGGAGAATCCATGAGGAAATGAAAGGCATGGGTGCATAATGGCTTGGGCATGCATTCCCAAGCATTTTCTTGCCCCACAAGTCAAAAACACACTTTCCAAAAATGGATGACTTCCCAAATTCGAATTTGACCTCCATACATTTCCCATCCCAAGGCAATAACTTCCTTCACCAACTTTAGATGACTGGGCATAAAATACAAAAAGGGTAGTTGACCACTCTATGGGTTTTCACTTTGACATTTGAATTTTCGCCAATTGGCCCAAAGGTTTGGATATTTCCCCCTCCCTATTCCTTGTGAAATCATGCCCCCATCTCTTTAACATTGCGGTGCATAGCTAGTTGTAGTATTTTTATTAATTTTCATTTTACATGATGTCTCAAACATATTGTGCTTGGCTAGCACATAAACCATCGGCATTGATTTTAATCACTGAAACATAAAACACTAAATCCATGGTGGGGCCTTTTCCTTGAGCTCCACACCACGATTTAATACAAATTTACATCATATGCAATTTAATACCAGGGTGTTACAGCATAAATCTTTTATATGCTTCAACACATATTTCAGGATTGTTGTATATGCATAAATCTTGTGCAATGACTGTGATACCATATTTCTTTGAATTGAGCGAGATAAATGCCCTAAGAAATTGTGTTTTAGTATCAGTTCTCAGTGTTAACCATCTCTTGGAGATGCAAAATATATGCACATAATAAAATCCATTATCAACAGACATGGGCCATCTTATATGCAAGTATTTCTTTGTATTGTGTTGTATGCAGTCTTATTTAGTAGGGTGTACCTTGGAAATGAATTGAGCATATGATCCATGGAGAAATCATGGATGGGCACAGCTCATATGGTTAGTGGGACGTAGGAGGATTTATTTTGCTCAGTACGTGGACCTTAAAAAAGACACCAAGTTTATCAAAACTGAAAAGCATTATAGAGGAGGTTTCCCATGACCAACAGTGGTAGATACAATTCCAGATGCACGCTTCTAGGTTTGATAGTAAATCCTACATAGCCAAGATCAAGATCCAATTGAAGATACTTATTATCTTTATTTTAAGCAAACAATTATAAAACTCTAACCTTGTCATGTAGAACAACAAATTCCTTGAACCTCCGACCAAGAATAAGTGGGCGATGGTTGTTGCACAAGGACTTGATTATTTCTCTTTGAGGAAGGCACCTGTTGTGCAGGGACTCAATCTTGTTACCCTCTTCCTAATTTAAAGTAACAAGTCTCCTATTTGTATTTGCATCTTCATTCGTATCTACCGGTTATACTTGGGAAATTGGTTAAATTCATATGATAATATGCATATGAATAGGCTTCGTCCAGAGAAATTGCTACCCTCTCTGCATATGCTCTATATAAGTAGAGAAGGGTCGAGAGGCTAACAAGAATTTCATTGTCTAGGGAGTAATAGATTGTGGAGGATTCATAGATAAGTGGATGATAAGAAGGCGGTGCAGGCTATCCAACCAAGGACAATGATCGAAACCAATGTCGGTGGTGGGAAGGCGGATAACTTAATGCATGTAAAATAATTGAATTCTTGGTTATCAAAGAATTGAATGTTCGGTGTTGGGACCGAGAATTCCGCCTTCGCTCTGACAATAAGAGGATGAAGTTGATTGTGCTCTAAACTTTTGGACAACACTATTACATGAAATCATGAAATGGAAAAACTTTGGTTAAAATGCCACTTGATTAGCGAGAACCTAATATCTGGTTAAAGCAAATAATAGATGGTAAATGAAGAACTCATTGCTATTTACCATGCCTATTGATGAGTATAATAAGGCAACTACTATAGACACAAAATGTGCATTGATATTCTTATTTTTCCTAAGGAAACCTTAAGCCTTCATAATAACCAAAGTGGGAGACCATACAACTCGGGTTTGTGTTTGATAATGCTATGTAAATCCTTGAAATTATGTACAACTCCATAATTCATGCACTCCCAAGATATAGGTGTAAATCAATTGTTGGGAAAGGTTGCAAATTGATTTTCTACTTGGATATTCTGTTGGCATTGAAATAATGTGGGCTTCAAGTTATCTCAGGCAAAGTCATCTTGGGCTATTTTTATCTTCTTTTTCTTGGCTGCTTCTTGAATTTCAAAACGATCAAGCTGCATCTTGTCCATTGACACTAATTTCTTATGCTAACAGTTATTTACTATGTTTTTTTCCATCATTGATTTCTCATCCTCGGCCACACCTTTGCTCTTGAAAGCTTGCATTGGCACCGTATTTCCAAAACAAATTGCAAGAAAAATTGGCGACCATTAATGCCTGAAGCCTAATTGCAGTGAGTATTTGAGTTCTCAATGTCAATTGATTCGAGTATTTGAGTTATCAATGTCAATTGATTGCATAAATGATTTCAGACGATTAACATTTTTCCTAGTAAATAAAACTTCTAGCAATTATAAATCACCAGCCACCTCATGGCTCTTGTTTTAAATATTTTTTTTCACTTTTACATTGGATGTTGTTTTTATATGTATAAAGACTATATTTTTGGAGGAATTTCAACCATTTCATAAATTACTAGAGAGGTTTCTTAAGAAAACATAGGTTTCATAAGTAACGAAAAGGGTTTCTTAAGAAATAGGTTACTTGTCCAAAAATAGGAAATCAATAAAAAAGGAAATTCTTTGAAACGAGTAACATGTTCCCCCAAATACATTGCCTCAACGTTAAGTCACACGAGGTCAGTAAGTAGAGTACACTTAGAATTGAATTACTCATAAAACAATTAATATGTCATACAACTATGATTAGGTGTGGTAGAGGTTGGGTCTCTCTTATTTCATAAAGGGACTTTCTCCGAGGGATCATGATTACGAAGTCTCTCCTACTGTCTCTTTTCAAGGGTGAGTGTTTCTCTACAATTTTCAATTGAGATACTGAAAAATTGATCTAGATTTATGTGAAAATAAAATAAAATAATAGATGTCACGAACCACATACACATATATATTGCAAGGAACATTGTGATACAATAAACACAAATTCTATTAAACGACGAAAATAGAACATGTTGTAAAATAAAGCAACTAGAATGGTGGTAGTTTATCTCTGAGAAGAGATGTGACGACTACACTCATTCATGATAAGTTGAATACCAAAAGAGTTAGAAAGGGCCTATTTATCATAAGCACGAGGGAAAGAACGTTAAACATCCAAAAATCTTACCCTAGGAGATGAACCGTCATAAATTTTGCGGCCCCAAGTTAGTTAGTTGAGCAGTCAAGTTCCCAAGGTCATAAATTTTGCATATGATATTTGTTTGGTGCACTCAATAGACTATTGGAAAGCTCTAGACGAGGAGTAAATTAGTGGGTTATGTCCAAATAAGAGCGTACAACTATATTTTGGGTCGTTGTGGGCCTAAAAAACATCGTTTAGGGCCTAAAAAAGGCCTCGAAAGTGCAAGACCCGAAAAATCATAGAAAAAATACTAGAAAATTTCCAAAATGGAAAAAATTTTAGAGTCAGTGGAATAGGTGGGTAGCCACTGATATCCATCTGGATTGAAAAATCCATTCAATTCTCGATGGCGATGAATTTTTGCAAATTATTCCCAAAACTAGAAGAAACCTACTCACTCTTAAATTCCTTATCGATTAGTCAAAGAACAACCATATATGATAGTTAACCCCTCTCCATCCCAATCTATGTAGGTATAATGTATTAGCAAGATAACTCGTGCAAAAACAAAGAAAAACATAATAATACAACTTTGTAGCTAAATTTCTAACATGTGTCTCACTAAATTTAATTTTCATAGTATCAAAGTCATGAGCTAGGAAAATGGCTCTACTTACTTGAATCACTATGCCACAATGAGACTAGTTCTAATGGGCATACAACATGCTTCCCCCATTTTGACTGGACTCTAGTGAAATGCCTGTGAAGTAGCACAATGCAAAAACCACCACTGCCCTTGAGAGGAGGGTTGTTTAGTGCCCTTTATAAATTATTTTCACCAGAATGATATGAAATGAGAGTGCATAGTGGCTGCAGAGTTCGACAAATGCAATGTAATGGAGCTAGACTAGACTCTAGACTCCAAAATCCAAGATCTACGGCTCTAGCCTCTGCCCACCAGACTTCATCCTCAAACTGGTAGCTACCAAATCAACCGATTCAATTCTATTAATGGTGAGTGACTGTAATTATAGCTCTAGGTACTAACATTTACACTGACTCGCAATTCAAATGAATGAAGTATGGGATTATAGTTCATGAGTCCTACGACCCTAATGTAGAAGCTTATGGAGATTCTTTGGATCTTGTGGAGATGCCTTTCTAATTCAGGGCTGTGGAGTGCGGTCATTGGAGCAAAATACATGTCAAGGTTAATGCCTGAGCATTGGTTGAGGGAATTTTCGAGGAAACAAGTAAACTTATCGTTCATTTGGAGAAGCTTCACAAAGTGCTTACCTATTATTAATAAGGTTATTTCCTGGTCAATTGGCTGAGGTATTCAAGCTTATATTGGTCTTGATCCATTGGTGAGTATCTAGGATAACTTTCGACTGTTCTATGTAATGCTTGTCGAACTCCATCGTAGAAATATTTATGTCTTAAAACAGGTCTGGGGCGGTTCTAAATCTGCAAATGAGCATTGGTTAATTGCTTAGGACCTGAGTCTACATGGTGACCTAGCAGTGGAATGGAACAAGTAAATAGGAATTTTATTTCAGGCATGGATTTATTTGACAAACAAGGCAGATAGGCTTGTCTGGATCCAGAATAAGCAGAGGAGAGAGGTGTCCGCAAAGCTGGCTTATGACTTGGTTATCGAGCATGAATATCCTGACCATCACATTGGTGGACTAAGTGGATTTGGAAAGAACACTCCCTCATAAAAGTCAAAATCTTTATGTGGCTTTTCCTTAATACAAAGATTCTCAACTTGGATGCTTTGCAAGACCATGGCTTTTATGGACCTGGTAGGTGTATTTTTTGTAAATCAAATTGGGGAATATGTACATCATTTATTTGTTTCTTGTTCATTATTAAATGACATATGTTCATATTTAAAGGGCCTCTTTAGCTTCACCACATCATGGGATGGCCTCTCCTTGTCATAAACTCTTCATCAATGGTTCATTGCTGAGAAGTACTTCTAAGCACTTCCATTGTTCCTAATCTCAAATTGGCGAAAGGCCTGAAATAGGGACTTATTTGATAATAGGGTGTGGGATCAGAGCTTTGTCATTTCTAATATTGTTGGGGCGTATTCAAAGTCGGTCACAAAGAAATTTCTTAAGGAACCGAGATCATTTTTGTTTCCTTCCATTAATGCAGGATTTGTTGTGGGGTATTTTGACGGAGTTGAGCAAGCTGGTATGTGTGGGGAAGGTATGTATCTGAAACTCAACCCTACGTTGGTTGTTAACGGTTGGATGAGGGATGGAAGTGGCACGAATACATGGGAGAATATTTTGGGAATGTGGGGCCTTCTCTTTATGACCAGGAATTTTGGAATCGATGATATCCTTATCATAGGCGACTCTCAGGTTTTGATTAGATGGGATAGAAGAGAGAGTAATCTTCAATCAGTCTTGCTTGCTCTCTGGATGGTGAAAGTGAGAACGATGATCACTAGTTTTTGTGACATATCCTTTCAACATATCTTCAGAGAGTACAATTGCATCTATGCGGATTCTCTTTAAAAAAAAAGGTATAGGGGACACAGACTGTCTTCTCCACTTCAGCGTTTGGTCCGATGGTTTGCTCTCCCAGACGGGTTGCTTGAGTGTCACTTGAGAGGACTCTTGCATTTAGGTCCTAAATGGTGTAGTTTTTTGTAATGTATAGTTCATAGTACCAAGGCTATTGATCTACATATTTTGTGCTTTGAGATAGGCATACCTTTGAAACTATGTTAGTTGTTGTAAAATCTGAATATTGGCTTAGCAAGCTTGTAACCGAATTACAGAGATGTCAGCATTATTGTAACCCTCCTAATGTGTAGCTTTGAGCATATAATCCCCCGTATTAAAGAGTCCTTGCATTATTAAATATATACAGAATGACTCCCATACCTGATTCCCATACCTAGAGAATGATTGTATCTCCATTAATTAGGAAGATAAGCATGCATGAGGGTAGGCATGCATGGCAGCAGTGCCTAGCTTGGTATGCCCGGTTGGTAGGTGGATGGGGTGCCTATGCCTGGTTAGGATACCAAGTTAAAATGAGAAAGGTTTATAATGAAGACGCTCGGAATAAAACCGATATCAACCACCCTAGTGCCAGGAAAGTGGTCCTTTACCCTTTAAATACGCCTTCCGGTTGGCACCTAAATAGATGCCGATATAGGCGGTTATAGTGTATGTCATGATACAACTTTTACATATAACTAAAGTTTTTTTTTTCTCCTTGAAAAAAAAAGAGTCCTATGACCCTACCAAGTGCGATGCGTTTTTACAATGATGGGTGTTTACAACGATTCATTACATTCAAAAACCAATGCAGTGCAACTCTGCCAAGTTCCATGCCAAGGTCCTTGCATTTATGATAGGCGATAGACACCTTTTGACGAGGCAAAGAAAAAAGTAGGCCCCACGAGGTTGTGAGTGGGACCGTATTCCTCATTCACGTCGCGTCTCGATGAATAAAGAGAGAAAGAATAATTACTAGCAATTGCCCCCACATTGCCCCAAGACGGTGCAATAATATGCCGATAGGATAGGTTGTCATTAGAGGGTAAGAAAAGATGAAAAGGGGAACTAAAATCGAGATGTTGTAGATATGGCATTGTGTCTTGACTAAACCATGAACAAGTTTTGCAAGGAAGGGAAATGAAGGAGAAATTGCAACAGACAAATGAGAGAAATTGTTCCCCTCATAATGCAAGGAGGTTGCAACCTTCAACCTCATTGACTTTCGTGTTATAAACAAAGGAGTGATGGCTTCATTTAGTATTTGCAATAAACAGCACACCAAAAGATAAAATTGTGAACCTAAGAGGCACACAAATTCTCCCATACATAAAAAGATACAAATTACTATTTTGGATGTGCAATCTAACAATTTAACGGGAAATGAATTCTTCACTTTGGGGAAAAGCAATCTCTCAACCTCAACAATTTGTTAGCATGACTATTAAGCTCAACATTGACCTTTTACAATTGTTTCTTGTTTCCTTGGTTCACTATCTCACCCTATAGCTTTTCAATTAGTACCCAAAAGCTTACTTATTCATCTCTTGGTTGTAGGTGGATTCTTTATGTGGAAAACACCTAGTGTGGGCAAGCTCTTATTTCTTGTCAATTGTTTAGGAAGCATGTGGATGTAATATTGATAATTGAGAATGATATTTCTTATTTGTTACATATCTAAAGGATAGGTTGGAAATACAATGGAAACATTCTCATTATCTAACCATGATGAATGAGTGAGAAAACTAACCATTCTATAGGTTGTAACCTTGGGCATAGTGTACAAGGATGATTTCCACATTGTTCCTATAATTCATATTTAATGCATCAGATCAAAGATATTCAGATTGATCTAAGAGATGCTTTCAGAAGTCTATCTAAGAGAGTTGAGTAGATGCTATCAGAATAGTTTGGAGATGCCTTCATCGGAGATGCACCTTGTGGCGTCTGGTCACGTGTGTTCAAAGAACATTATGAGAGGCATCAAAGATGCATCAGAAGAGGTTCGGAAGGTGTGAAGAAGAGGGATGTGTTTATGTTCTGTTAGGTTCTTATTTGCAGGAACGACCAATAAGCTAGATGACTTTCAGTCATAATCTGGTGTCGGTGAGTGCGACATTCCAAGGGCAGTCATCGAGGGGATAGCTTGATAAGACCCGGATTACTGCTATTAGGATGATACAACTCTGGAGCAGCTCTGTCTGTGCATTGAATCAATTAGATTTGATTAGTTTTGGGGGGATGTGTTTCCTTTTTAAAATGATTCATACTTGATCATCCAACATGCCATCCAATTGGCCCATGTAAGGCTCACGTTAGAACTTGTGTAGAGTGCATTAAGCCATAAATGAGTTAGTTCAAGGTGCTAACTTTGGTCATTGGTGTTGAATTGGATTATATAATGTATACATTTTTTTTCATATAGGTGGCCTTTATTTTGTGGTCTCTAAGGTGATTTTGCATGATAAGATTCTCTTGAACTTTGGCACAAATGATAATCATGTGGTTCATGGATTAAATACTGGGTAGTGATGGTCTCCATAGCAATGGTAGGGGGTTTAGAAGAATTGATCAACAAGTGATGCATTTATACTCCACTTGTTCAAGTGTGAAACCCTTATCGTGAGTGAGAAAAAATACCACCTTAATGATATCAATGAGTAGGAAGGCATTACTATGGGTATATCTAATCATCATACTAACATATGATCAAATTGCATTAGTGTGTTGATTTCACTCACAATTTTAGGTGGGTGCTTTGTTCAAGTAATGTAAGACTATAAGGTTATAAAATATAATCCATCTTAAACATTTTCAGTGTACACTACATTGTTTAATGATGATATATGGATGGTCTCATATTGTGTGTATATAGTTTGTGATGTTGGAATTTAAATTTACCTTTTCCTAATGTGAAGCCAAACCAAATTTTGTCATTTTTTTTGAGTTGATATAAAAATGCATACAATGATGAGTGAAATAAACAAAATTTTCATAGGTTTTATGTTCAAATCTATAATATAATTCAAATGGACTATATTTTTAGGCTTGTGGTACTTTATGTTATAGATATGTTAAATGAAACCAAGATTGGTATCTCATGTGGAATGATTAGTATGATTGTACATGCATAGGGGTTTACAAGTGTTGTTTTTCCATCTTTCAATAAGCCCTAAAAAGCTATATAACCATGCCATGCCTTAGGTCTAACATAACATGTATTTTGAAAAATTTATCGATAATATAAATATTACAACTTGACATTATCTCAAATTTTATAACTTAATGATTCTCATAAAAAAAAAATCAAAATCAATCATTTCTCTTTATATATTATATAGTTTCTTTAATTTTAACAAATAAATTGAGAAAAAAAATAAATCCTTTTTTATTAATATTTTGTATAAGTTGATTGTGATTTGAAGAGCATTTATTGCTCAATTATTGATTATGACCATATTCACTATGCTCATCACAATTTGTTTTTAAAATATCTTTATAACAATATATTTATTCAAAATTAAATCATTTGTAAAACATCATAAATAAATAGTTTTTAAAAATAAAATATATAAATATTATTTATATAAATATAATTATATAAATTTAATATTTTTAAATATTATAATACATTATCTTTTATTATTATATATTAATTTATTTGAAATGACTATGAATTCCATCATTGTGATAAATAACTTCATTGTGATAAATAACTTTATATTAAATTTTGATAGTTGTTTAATATTTATTGATTCATAAAATTAACTAAATAAAATAAAATATAGTTGTTGTTTCTGTAATAAATAACTTTATATAAAAAACAAATTATATTTTTTTAAAGTTTTAAAATAATTTGTTATTGAAATGCTTTGAAACTTAAACATAATTTTTATGTAAGTTAGACATTCTAAGAAAAAGTCATAGTTTCATTAATTTCACAAAACTTACATGTTGTTTTATACAATGTTGATTTAGTCTTCAAACGCAATGAAAGTGTGTTCTTATTTTTACAATATTTATTTTCTTTTATTTGAAATGTCATCTAAATATCAATAGTAAAAATTCATCACTTTTATTTTCTTATTCTCAATTTCTCTCACTCCACATCTTTTTGTTAAATTTAGTCTTAATCTTTTAATTTCATCACTATCTCAAAGGGACCTTCTCTATTATCTCTTAGTAGTGTAGTTAGAAACAAAATGTGACTTCTTTTGACATGAATGTTTTTGTTTTTAATTAATATTTGAAGTATTAGTAAAATGTCCCCCATTCTTCATATTGTTATCTTTAATTTTAAAATTATTTTGGAAAGAAACTAAAACTTGCACTCATCAAATTAGGACTTCTAATACACCTATTTAAGGCAATAAAGACTGAATTGATTGTTTGGGCACTGAACAACAACACAAAAATAAAAATATGGTATGTATAATGAGTAATCTAATACAATTTTGATGTTTCTATTAAGTTCCTAACTCATGTAATGCATCTTTGGTGTATCTCTGTGATTTTTTACATCATTAATACTGGTTTCTGAGATGGATTTTTGTCAAGGAAAACATAAAATGTCAGAAGCATTTTTCGACCCAAAAACATAAAAATTGAGTAAATGGAAGATTTCCAATTCTAGAAAGGAGGTACACTATAAAGAGGAGGAATTTTATTTGTAATGCTCATGTAATGTTATAAACTATTAAGAAATAATAAGAAATAAAAATTTTACACTGAATTTATGTGCAAAGACCAGTCCAGAAGTAGCACCTATACCAGGCTTAGCACCACAATTATGATTTAATTATGATGTATAGAAGCAGTAGAACCAGCCAACAAATTGAATCTAATTACCGGGCACATCTCTCAGTCACATTTTTACGTCGTTAGGCATTTTTCTCCGAAGAAGTTCGGAAGACAACTGTAGCTTTCGTCGTCTATGCGCCCAACCCTGCTCCTCCGCGTGTGGTATTCTCGATCTGCTGGTCCTCCGCGTGTTTTAAGGTTCCGCTGCCCTGCTATGTCCTGCAAGTTTCCGGTCGCTGCTCTGCTCTGTCCTGCAAGTTTCATTGTTCATGGGCTTTGCCATAACTGTTGAGTCTGTCAAAAGCGCCCATTTCGCCTGGAAGTTTCGTTTTTCATTGTTCATGGGCTTTGTCGTGAGTGTTGAGTTTGTCAGAACCACACTTGTCCGACGGTTCTAGACAGCCGTGGGCGATATTTGGAGAGCCCGTCCTGTGTGAAAGACCAGTGTTTTTTCCTCGGTTTGGCATTTATTCTCGATTTGGAGGTGGTTGAACATCTTGTCATGGCGACCGCCCCTCCTTGCTGCATAAATGGGTTTGCACAGAGAAGTTGCAGGAATTATGATTCAAAGAGCCAAAGAACTACAAAAACATAGGTACGCAATTTCATTTCGAAACCCCTGAATAGCTTAGAATATTTTGTATCGCTCTGCGATAGAAATTCATCCCTACATTTCGTTGTATGATAATCCCAAACACCCTGAATTTGCCTTACCTGAGTAAGGGTTTCATTGATGGCATTAAGGGTTTCATTCAATGGTCTACATGCCCTCTATTTTTTTTTGAAAGGGGATTTGGTATACTTTAGTCATGTACATAAAAAATAACGCACCAGCAACGGCCATGTTTTCGTCCTTCTTTTGGGATGTGGTTTCCTTTCAGGATATGCTCTCTAGAAAATGCATATAAATCAAATCTAGACCTGGCCGATGAATGCTATGATTACGAGGTTAACTGCCGGTGTTAGTGTTGAAACAAGTCTGCAATAATAATAGGATTCCTTTAGGTAATCATGTTCTTGTAGAGGCAATTTTTCTGGAGTATTACTCATGGTTCAATATGTACATATTGCTTCCCTAAATGCATCCCTAACTAGCATTCAAATTGCTGATAAGTGATAACAGTCAGGAAGTCATCATCTCTTATAGTTCAGCTTTGTAGTTTCATTTCTGAAAATAGTAGGGAAACAAGGCCCAAAGATGGTGGATGGAAGTATACATACTCTGCTCTTGGAAATACAATGCTGATTTTACAGCTTTATAGCGCTTTGTTCATCATCTTCACTAACCTACCAAACTCAAAATACAGACCTGTTTGCCATTATAAAATATGTTGGAAAACACTGACCACATCCACAGGTAAAGCATTGCAATAGTATTAACTCCATACATCGAATCTGAACTGGGATTACTTGATTTTTATCTTTCAATTTGCTTCATGGCCCTGCAATGACTTGGTTTCCCAAGTGATAGGATAGTCCTATATTCCTATTCTTCTTGGTGTCTGAAGCATGAACTGTCTAAAAGGCTCCAAGTTCTGCCAGCAATCTCCTTTTCACCTCTTATATACTGGGTTTCTGATCTTTTATCTTGTTATTGCGTCCTATCAAATGTCATAATATCCATTACACAGCCATCGAGGCTTACCTTACACATCACATACTACTTGCTGTAGGGCTTTCGCCATATGCTTCCACAAACTGCCTGCATAACTATGACATGTTATACCCCAGGGGGCTCTACAACGAAAGGAACTTTAACATCTGAGAATAAAACTAATTTTTCTGAGTTAGGATGAGAGCTGCTATAGCAATACCTTCTATCCTATGAATCATGTCTACATAGTAGGACAACATCATGATAGTAATGTCCTTCGACAATGAAAATGTGCAATGCTGTAGGTCAAAATTCCTTCATAACAATAGTTCAAGTACAACATTACTTTATCATAAAAATAGAGTCTGGTATCTTTAAAATGTGTGAAAATTCTTCCACATGGACTAGGCTCTTATCATACTACTGGCAAGAGCACATTAAAATATCAAAGGTTGTTTATTATCATTGCACACTGCATTTGAGTACCATGATTCCCTTTTCATTTCCCTCATTGGAACTCACTCTGGATTACTATTGAATGCTGTGTTTCACTGGGAGACATTCTTGACATCCCTGCATCTCTTCTTCTTCTTTTACTGATGAAACTCACTTACTTTTAAAGCCTCCACGCCCTCCCAAAGCCCCAAATTTTCAATTTTCAATTGAAAAGAAAGGGTAGCAACAAGTGAGGACTTTCCACTTTTAGGATAAATTTTCAGCTTAGAGCAGTAGAGTTTTAGCTTGGATCAATGGAGAGAGCTAATTGTGGATGAGTGCATGTTTGTTTGTTGAAGTTTTTTCTTCAAAATTGAAGTTTTCACTTCTTATTTCCAACCATCAAACCCCATTCAGGCAACATCACAGCTCTATCAAAAACTAAACGAGTCACTCAAGTTTCAATAGTGAAATGAGGGGCAGTTAAATGGAAGAAACGTGAAGTGGGAGTGCAATTGAAGTGGGTTTGGAAACTGTTGAAAAATATACAGTTGGGCATCCAACTAGCTGGCAGTTTTACTTTGATTTGTTTGTAACTAAAATGTACTTGTTCATAATCCATGGGAAGCTAAATGTTTTATCAATCCCATAGTTGTTTAATATTTATGTATGTTTATGGTGCATAGTAAAGGCAGTGCTACAAAGTGTACTTGTGTGTATTTTTCCTTTGTCTCTCTAGGTGCTGTTGTTGCAATCTTTCTCATTCATGAACATGATGTTAGAGCTTGTACAGGCATGAACTCTCTCACTAGAGGGGTCCATGGTCATGGGATTTTTCTGGAGCGTAATCCTTAGTCCGTGAGAGTAGATTTCTGTTTATTAGAGTTGTGTTCATCCAGTTTGATTTGCTGCTTGATGGGTTATTTAACCTATGTGGGGATTGAAGCATGTGTTGGTCAAGTTTCACTGTTTTTTTGCATATGAGATGCCAACTTTCTTTTAGTACAGTGTTGGAAGACATGCATTCTCTGATCTATGTGTTGCATGCCATATTTTCTTGCTGCTCGAGCACAGTGATCCACTTAGAGAGGAGTGCATTAGTTTTGGCTGTTGCATATTTGTTTTTTGAACAACAAAATTGCGTCAGGGAAAGCGCTGCTGTTGAAATGTGGAAGTGATGAGCCTTCTAGCCTTCTCACATAATACTAGGGCTTTTAATTATAAGCAGAACAAAGTTTAAATATTCCTAGGCTTTTTTCTAGGATAATAAGCAAAACCGAATTTTAAGTGTTTTAAGACTTTTGATATTCATTTTTGTCTGCAGAATATAAAGAAACCTGAATGCCCATGTTTGAACTGCTTAGGACTCTTTAGAATGTAACTAACGATTTGTAAAGATGAAGAGTAGTGCTTGCTTTTGAAACAGTGCCAAAGGAATAAATATTTTAAACCTGTTGTTGTAAACAATTTGTGTCAAGAATAAACTTGGGCCTCTTTTACAAAAGTTAAAGATTTCCTAATAGTTGTATTAATGTTTGGAAACTCATTGATAGCTACCAAAGAGGTGTTATAAAGGGTATTTAATGTTTGAAAATTTGACTACAGCTGCTGGAAGTGATTCTCATTTCTTACAGCTTCACCTAATTGTACTTTTTTAGGATTGCGGTTTAAGGTATTCTGAGAAGTTCAAAAGAGGATTGAGATCCTGTTACCTATTAGGCTGTTTGGGACATAGGTCAAGTTGTAGTGCTTTTTTTTTGTTCTTGTATCAGTAGCGTTTACATAGGGTGAAAGTGGAATTATTCAATGGATACACTATGGAAGTGAATACAAACAATGGAATGAGAAGGATCTATGGGCTTGGAAGATAAGCATTTTAGTGTTTAGGGTGTTCGATGTAGCCTTCTTGTAGGGGATTGCCATGGTGCTGTTTTTTTTAGTCTATTTGCAATTGCTATTAGTTTTTACGTAGATTGGTCATCCATTGTTCTCCTTTGGCACACATAGCGGATACACTATGGTACACTCAGCAAATCCATTGTAGCATTAAGCTGTTAGGACAGTTATGATGAGGGTGCATGAGAGTAGCTTTGTAGACAGCAGCGTGGTAGAGGTGTGTGCATGCTATGAATGTGCACATGAATGTGCCAGTCTGCGAAATAATTCCAGTTTTACCCTTTCTTATTTTTAGAATTTGCTTTTCTAAGTTTAGTTTAGCTTTTCTTGAATTAGAGTAGGCACATGAGTATCAACTATTGATATATATTGTATCATTGTTTGCAAATTGTGTGTAATGTTTGTTTTATAAAATTTGGGTTGCTTTCGATAACATGTAGTTTAGTGATATGATTTTCAAATAAGCAGGCCATAGTTATATGGCAAGGCTTGAATTTTTCAATTTGGATTTCATAGAAACTATATCTTGTTTGGTAGGGCTGAAAATTTGCAAACTGTGTGGTTAATATTCTATTTCATAAAGTTTTTGGGTAGTGGCTTGTTTGCCATAGTCTGTCTATATACTAGCAATTTTGTAAGTTGTTGCTAAACTGTTATTGGCAGTATCTATTTTCAGGGTGACCTTGTTTCCATTGATGCTTGATCTTGATATTCACATCTACAATGCGTTTTCTTTGAAGAATTTTTCGTTTTGAAATTAAACAGGTAAACAAAAATGTTGGTTTATGTTTTTTCTATTGTTTGCAAATTGTGTGTAATGTTTGTTTTATAAAATTTGGGTTAATTTCGATAACATGTAGTTTAGTGACATGGTTTTTAAATAAGCAAGCCATAGTTATATGGCAGGGCTTGAATTTTTCAATTTGGATTTGATAGAAACTATATCCTGTTTGGTAGGGCTGAAAATTTGCAAACCGTGTGGTTAATTTTCTATTTCATAAAGTTGTGCTGCTTTCCAATGCCGGTTACTGTTCAGCCCTTTTCTTTTATCATTCGTTTACATAACTTCTACTTATTGTTGAACAGCACTGAGCATTCTGCTCAAATATTCAACTTCCTCGAGTTATACTATCTTCATGATCGTAGTGCAATTGGATTATGTGATAAATGAACTTAACATAATAAACTTCACCTTTTTAAACATGTTTTTTCCCCTGCATTTCTGTCAAAATTAGCTCATACCAAGGCAAATTTCAGTGGCGCTTTAGGACACTGTTCCTTCCGTCGTCTATTCGGCCAACCCTGCTCCTCCGCGTGTCCTCTTCACGATTCGTTCATCCTCCGCGTGTCCTCTTCATGGTCCGCTGGTCCTCCTCGTGTTTTAAAGTTCCCCTGCCCTGCTCTGTCCTGCAAGTTTTCAGTCACTGCCCTGCTCTGTCCTGCAAGTTTCATTGTTCATGGGCTTTGCCGTGACTATTGAGTCTATCAGACCTACCCATCTCACCTGCAAGTTTCATTGTTCATGGGCTTTGTCGTGAGTGTTGAGTTTGTCAAAACCGCACTTGTCCAGCAGTTCTCGAGCGCCATGGTCTGTCTATATACTGGAAATTTTGTAAGTTGTTGCTAAACTATTATTGGCAGTATCTATTTTCAGGGTGACCTTGTTTCCATTGATGCTTGATCTTGATATTCACATCTACAATGCGTTTTCTCTGAAGAATTTTTCATTCTGAAATTAAACAGGTAAAGAAAAATGTTGGTTTATGTTTTTTCTATTGTTTGCAAATTGTGTGTAATGTTTGTTTTATAAAATTTGGGTTGCTTTCGATAACATGTAGTTTAGTGATATGGTTTTCAAATAAGCAGGCCATAGTTATATGGCAGGGCTTGAATTTTTCGATTTGGATTTCATAGAAACTATATCTTGTTTGGTAGGGCTGAAAATTTGCAAATCGTGTGGTTAACTTTCTATTTCATAAAGTTGTGTTGCTTTCCAATGCTGGTTACTGTTCAGCCCTTTACTTTTATCATTCGTTTACATAACTTCTACTTAGTGTTGAACAGCACTGAGCATTCTGCTCAAATATTCAACTTCCTCGAGTTATACTATCTTCATGATCGTAGTGCAATTGGTGTATGTGATAAATGAACTTAACATAATAAACTTCACCTTTTTAAACATGTTTTTTCCCCTGCATTTCTGTCAAAATTAGCTCATACCAAGGCAACTTTCAGCGGCGCTTTAGGACACTGTTCCTTCCATCGTCTATTCGGCCAACCCTGCTCCTCCGCATGTCCTCTTCGCAATCCATTGGTCCTCCACGTGTCCTCTTCATGGTCCGCTGGTCCTCCTCGTGTTTTAAAGTTCCCCTGCCCTGCTCTGTCCTGCAAGTTTCCGGTCGTTGCCCTGCTCTGTCCTGCAAGTTTCGTTGTTCATGGGCTTTGCCGTGACTGTTGAGTCTGTCAGACCCGCCCATCTCGCCTGCAAGTTTCATTGTTCATGGGCTTTGTCATGAGTGTTGAGTTTGTCAAGACCGCACTTGTCTGGCGGTTCTCGACCGCCATGGGCGATATTTGTAGAGCCCGTCCTGTGAAATACAAGTGTTTTTTCCTTGTTTTGGCATTTCTTCTCGATTTGGAGGTGGTTGAACATCTTGTCATGGAGACTGCCCCTCTAATCTACAATTGCCAAAACCTGAAACTACTTCTCCCATGAAATGTATAACAGGCCTTTGTAGGTGACAAAATGAGCTATGAAGAAGTTAAGAACCGAGAACATAGAGTTGGGAATCGGGCTGCTTAATATAAAAAAATTTGAACTCCTTGCTTGAAAAATCTCATGTTGTTTGATCGAAGAGGGAACAAGAAAATGATGGATTTAGCGAGGAAAGGACTATAGTGTCCATCGAAGAAAACTTACTCTCCAAATCCAACCAATGGGGGTACAAGGTCTGATGGTTGTCTTCTGTGTTGTCTGCTGGCTTGCTTAGGCCAGCCAATTTTGCTTATTTACAGGTCAAATATGACTGCAAAAATTCTCTTAACTTTGCTACTCCACTAGCAAGTTTTGACACACAACTAGTCACAGTATCTGAATCTATTCCTGCAGCCTTCTTCACATTATGCAGGTCATCGCTCAACCCTGCAACAGCTGCAATCCAAATCGCATATAATCATCTTCTTTATTAACAGAAGATTCATCTTTACCATCTTATGCCATAAGATGTAGGAACTGAGCTTAAGGCAGATTGATCTGCAGCTTCTGCAATATGTTTGCCTTCTGATCTTATAATCTCCTAAACAACAAAGTGCACTAAAGTTGTCTTTCCATCTGTCCCTTTAACATCTACTAGCTTGAGAAGTATGTTAAGATTGAAAGCTTGTGCACCACCGCGGTAAGTACCAGAATTCATCCGGTTACCAATTTTTAGGACAACTTCCAGTAATTTCAAGAACAAAAGCCTTCCTCTTAGTTCTGCGCATGCAACCTGTAACAGCAGATAACTATAATTAAATTTAAAAATTGAATGAACCCTAACTGTCATTTCAAGAGACAACATAGTTTATGGAAGTAGCACATTAAAGTGTAAAAGAGTCCATTTAACTTCTTCCAAAAATCATGCTTGTATACTATTACTACTATTTAGCTTTTTCTAGCATGCTTCCTATGCTGAGATAATCTGGATTTTTTACATGTATCATCAGGTCACGAAAGGTCTTCTGCCTTAGGATTGCTTAAGTGAGGTTATCACTTTGGAGTGTGAATAGAGTCACACAGAATACACCTAATCTAGGACTTGGGCTTGCAACAAAATATCAGATAATGGATAGCTACATTACCTACCAAAGGGAAGATACACTATTAAAATGACTTATCATGTAATAAGCTCACTTTGTTGCATAAAAAAACTAGAGTACCGAGGCAGAAAAGAAGGTAAACTGACCTCCAATATTGTGAAGGATTTCTTGATAAAATTGATTTCCTCTTCAAATGTTGCCCTAAATAGCATTGCATCAAAACGTTTGAAGGCAAAAGGGATGCCCACTATTGTTTTAAGACACCGCTCTGCAGGGCCAAGTTTTGAAATATCGCCATTGTAGTCTTTCAATTTAATCTCTTCTTCCCGAGTTAGCGTACTTTTTACCACTTTCTCCAAGAATTTAGTGTTTAAGCCATCCCCTGTACCAAGCAATAAATCTTAGTAAGCCAGTTGATACCCAATTGTCTTGCCATTCAAGCATGGAGCCAACATGAGAAGCTAGAAAAGAATAATAAATTTTGATATATTGCACCTTCCAATTGCACAATTCTATTATTAGAATGATAGTGAAGAAGCTTACCTTCCAGCAATGCATCACAAAATTCCTCTTTCGTCACATCCAAAGCCCTTAAGAGTATGGCAATATTTTTAGATTTTCTGTGATCAAGTATTTGTTCATTGTTTCTAGATTGGGAAGCAGGCACTGAAAAGTTTGTCGCTTCATTTTTCACTTTTTGGTAGGGATCATAACCAAAAAGAGACTCGATCATTTTTCATCCAACCTTCCAACCGTATCAATTGGTTATAAACTTATGAAATGACAAGCAAACAAATAATGCAGGTTGCTAAAGTTTAAAACAATGAAAACAGATTTTGGTGACAGTTTTTAGAAATGACAATTGATTTCTCTACCCTGTATTTTTATATTTTTATTCCATAGTCTCACAGAAGGGGCTTCCAGGTTTCTTTCAACAGGATTAATTATAGAAGATGTAGGCTGCTGCTGAGGATGAAATTAAAAGTCTCGGAACTAATGGATTTTGTCACTAAGAAAAACTTTACAATCTATGAGACAAGCAACAGTTAGAGTTGATAGAATGTCAAAAGAAATGGAGTAGTTCGTGTATCACTTAGGAAATAAATCTCTAGCTGCTAAATGATACTCCCCATTTTGTATATCAGCTAAAAACTTTCCTACACTGTAGGAGGTTCCATTTCTAAGGGCAAAATTATCTTTATCTCTAATCTCTGTCATTTCCTCGTTTGCAATAATATTGTCAAGGCTTTCCTATTTATTATGGTTTTGCTGTAGATTTCAATTTATTCTAGCTTTTGAAGTAGTAGACGCTAGGAATTAAAGGCACATTTTTCTCTAACAAATTTTTACAAAAGGAAGCATTTACTTAAAACGAATGCATGCATAACTTGTTTTGACATGTTGACCACTGCCACTTGTTGTTGGCACTACTTTCATATAAATTATTTGGAGCTTGGAGCTTTATGTAACAATTAATAATGTTGGTTTTCATGGAAAACTGTTATGTCTGTTATTATTCTTAAAATATAATATATTCAAAGTTTCTTTTTAAAAATGTTGGATCCTTTGACTTCTATGGGCAGTGGTAAATGGAATATGTTTAACCTTTAATTTAATCTTCGTTACCTAGTATCTTGGATCCTTTTATTTATAGTTGGTTTTGGTTGTTCCTACATACACAGTAAACATTACTAACTGGCCCTACCAACTCCTCTTAACCTCTATTCTATATTCCTAACCTTATCCCATTGCTATCAACTCTTATTTATTCTTCATCCATTGCATTATCGCTTCTCCCTCATTACCTATCCACTATAATGAATAAGAATTCCATTATCCTCTCCCACTCTTTTCAGCACATAAACGTTGTATATAATGTACATATATTGTGATAGGAATTTGATGTAAACTTACAAGGTCATTTGGATAAATAATTGAAACATTTTATATATATTTTTAGTATACATTTTGTATATATTGTTAACCATAGTGCTATTAAACTTTTAGAAGAATATGATCAACTCAAGTGGTCCAAGAATAGTGGAACAAGGGTGTACACTATCAAGTTGGGTTATGCTGCAAGCATTGAAGAATGCCTTCTTTCATATAGAGTCTATTTGGGGAGAGCGGTCTATAAATCAACATTTCCTTTAAAAATAAAGATTATTTTATGGTTATAAATAGCTAAGAAGCTATTAACCTAGGATAATAGACATAAAAGAAACTAGACATGCTAAGAGTTGCATACTTTGCAAGCACGATTTAGATATTGTAGATCACTTGTTCATGGCCTTTTATTTTGAGTTATCTGTTTGGAAGGAGGTAGCTCTTGTCTAAGTAGGATGAGATAACAATAATTTGGTGAACAGTCTCTTCACACACAAAATGACAAAGAGCAATAAAATGGGATATGGCAATGGCTATAATATACATCTTCCAGCAATGAACAGAAAGATCACCCCGATGGGACAGATAGACATATGAATATCCTATAATTATATTCCATCCTTAATATGTACATAGACCAATGAATGCTTAATGAGTTCTATAAACTAAGTCACCACCATCTATGGCAGATACAGGCGCAAATCCAATCATTTTGAGCTACGCAATTTATCACTATACAAGACATTGTGTCCCAATGCCCAGTTCAACTGTACAAACTTGACTAGTGCAATACAAGACTTTAGCTCTCCACAAAGTTCATTTCTACCACACTTTGTTAAATAGATCTCCACAAAGTTCATTTCTACCACGCTTCCACGCTTGGATAGCTAGAAATCTCCGACTTTACATCTATCAGATAGATCCCCCAAAGTATTTGCATTTGCAGAATTCTTTTGCATTCTGAAGGTGCTCTTAGACAGGAATGTAACGAAAAAAAATGTGGCACTTCTTTGCAAAGAAGAGCCTTCTTTTCAATAGACATATTTGAAAGTTTGTTGAAGGGTAAATTTGCTATGGAATTATTATGCAAATTTGAAGTAGTTATTAGGGATTGTTTTCGCACATTCCACTCTTCGCAATTTGGTGGCTCTCCACGAGTCCTCTTTGCGATCCGGTGGTCCTGGCACTTAACCCCCATCCCCGCGTGTTTGCTCCGAGGTCTGCTGGTCCTCTGCGTGCTTTCAAGTTATCGAGGATTGTTTTGCAATTCTTCTGCATTCTGGAGGTGCTCTTAAACAAGAATGTAACGAAAAAAATTGGCGCTTCTTTGCAAAGCAGGTCCTTCTCTTCAATAGACATATTTGAAAGTTTGTTAAAGGGCAAATTTGCTATGGAGTTATTATGCAAACTTGAAGTAGTTGTCGAGGAATGTTTTGGCACATTTCACAAAGAAAATAACTTTGCTTATGCATGGAATTAAAAACATTTACTGTTATTTTATGGAATCAAATAACTTTTATTATATTATGGTTATAAATAGCCAACAAGCTCTTAACCTAGGATAATAGACGCAGCAACACCAAATTAGAGCTTCTGGCTCTTTCGGCACTGCTTTCGGTTGCCATTCATTTAGGGATCCCTCTCTTACCTGTATTTGGGGATTCATAGGTTGTCATCTCATGGGTGAACAAAACTGCTTCATTGAACACCGCACTTCTGAGTCATTGGTGTGATGACATTCTTTCTATACTGCATCATGTGCCTTTAGTGACCATCAATCATATCTATCGCGAGCATATCTAGCAGGATGAAAAAATCTCCATACAGGATCTTTCATTGGCCCCAGGGCATGGGGAATTTTCTGGATCTTTTGATTGTATGATCATTGATCATGGGATATTTCAGTTATTTTGGCTTGTGCCAGGCTTTTCCCTTTCACTCTCTTTATGAGGAACAAGCATTCAGTTTGAATCAATGGTTCTTTTGTTGTCATGGATGTGCCTATTAGCCTTCTTGTTATGCTCCTGATTCATATGTTTCTTGGTCTCTCACGAATTGTTTCAAATAGATTTTCAGACCTGGGGCTTGTCTTGCGGGTTTTCCTTTCTTTGTTCCCCTGCATTTCCTGCAAGTTTGGTTCTTCATTTTCGGTGATCCAAGACCACCTTATAATATGGTGTTCTTTTCGAAGAGAAGATTGAATATCTAAAATATAACAAATTATTCTGGGGTTTTGAATTATTCTAAGGTATACGAGAATGGCGTTTTAGTGGTCAGGCCAGCTGCGGTGCCCAGTTCTTTTAATGGCAGTTTTTTGGAAATTGATGAATGGCTTGCAGAGGGTAGAAATTTCGATAGAAATGAAATTGTGTACCTGTGTTTTTTTAGTTCTTTGGCTCTTTGAATCAGAATTCCTGCAACTAGAAACAATGCACCTTCTCTGTGCAAACCCACGCAAGATAAATTTGGCCAGTAAACGTCATTTATGCAGCAAGGAGTGGTGATCGCCATGACAAGATTTTCACCAACCTCCAAACCGAGAATAAATGCCAAACCGAGAAAAAAACATTGGTCTTTCACAGGACGGGCTCTCCAAATATCGTCCGCGGCGCTCCAGAACCGTCGAACAAGTGCAGTTCTGACAAACTCAACACTCACGACAAAGCCCATGGACAATAAACTTGCAGGTTGAATGGGCGGTTCTGACAAGATCAACAGTCACGACAAAGCCCATGAAAAATGAGACTTGCAAGACAGAGCAAGGCAGCACCCGGAAACCTTGACCTCAGCCTGAAAAACACGTGAAGGACCAGCGGAGCCTTTAAAAACACTAAGGACCAGCGGATCACGAAGAGGACACGCGGAGGACCATCGAATTGCCAACAGGACACGTGGATGAGCAAGGTTGGCTAAATAGACGACAAAGGGAACCTTGTTTTCAATTGCAATTCATTTGGGGATCCCTCTCTTATCTGTATTTGGGGATTCACATGTTAGCATCTCTTGCATGAACAGAACTACTTCATTGAACACGCCACTTCTGAGTCATTGTTGTGATGACATTCTTTCTCTACTGCATCATGTCCCTTTAGTGACCATCAATCATATCTACCACGAGCATAACTAGCAGCCTGACAGTCTCTCCAAATAGGCTCTTTCCTTGGCCCCAAGGCATACGGAATTTTTTGGATATTTAGATGGTATGATCATTGATCATGGGATATTTTAGTTATTTTTCCTTCTGCTGGGCATTACCCTTTCACTCTCTTTATTAGGCACAAGCATTCAGTTTGAATGAATGGTTCTTCTGCTGGCATGGATGCGCCAATAATTTGTCTGTCACGAATTATTTCAGATAGGTTTCCTGACCTGTTGCTACAGGAATGATGTGAAAAAATCTCCCCTTAGCAAACTTTATGCTTTTCTTTCCCCACTTTGGTTGGATTGCTGGAATTCTCCAGCTTTACAACTTTCTGCATTTGTGGAAATGTTGTGCATTCTCAAGGTGCTCTTACAGAGGAATCTAAGGAAAAAATGTGTCCCTTCATCTCTTCGGTGAACAGAACTGCTTCATTGAACACCCCAATTCTGAGTCATTGGTGTGATGACATTCTTTCTCTGCTGAATCATGTGCCTTTAGTGACCATCAATCATATCTACCACGAGCATAACTAGCAGCCTGACAGTCTCTCCAAACAGGCTCTTTCCTTGGCCCCGAGGCATGGGGAATTTTCTGGATCTTTAGATGGTGTAATCATTGATAATGGGATATTTCAGTTATTTTTGGCTTGTGTTGGGCTTTGCCCTTTCACTCTCTTTTTGAGGCGCAAGCATTCAGTTTGAATGAATGGTTCTTTTGCCGACATGGATGTGCCTATCATCCTGCTTGTTATGCTCCTGATTCATATGTTTTTGGGTCTCTCATGAATTGTTTCTGATATATTTTCTGAGCTATTGCTACAGTAATGATGATACAAGTCTGCCCTTGGCAGACTTTATGCTTTTCTTTCCCCGTTTTCGTTGGATGGCTGCAATTATCCAGCTTTACAGCTACCAGAGAGATCCGCAAATGTATCTGCATTTGCGGAGTTCTTCTGCATTCTGATGCTGCTCTTAGAGAGGAATGTAACGAAACAAAAATCTGAGACTCGTTTGCAAAGAAGAGCCTTCTCTTCAATACACATATTTGAAAGTTTGTTGAAGGGTAAATTTGGTATGAAGTTATGATGCAAATCTGGAGTAGTTATTGACGATTGTTTTGGTACATTTCACAAATAAAATAACTTTGCTTATGCATGGAATTAAAAAAATTTATGCTTATTTTATGGAATTAAAAAACTTTTATTATGTTATGGTTATAAATAGCCAACAAGCTCTTATAAAATAACTTTGCTTATGCATGGAATTAAAAAAAATTATGCTTATTTTATGCAATTAAAAACATTTTATTATGTTATCATTATAAATAGCTAACAAGCTCTTAACCTAGGATAATAGATGCACCAGCACCAAATTAGAGCTTTTGCCTATTTGGTCACTTTTTTCAGTTGCCATTCATTTGGGGATCCCTCTCTTATCTGGATTTGGGGATTCACAGGTTATCATCTCTTGGGTGAAGAGAACTTCTTCATTGAACACCCCACTTCTGAGTCATTGGTGTGATGACATTCTTTCTCTACTGCATCATGTCCCTTTAGTGACCATCAATCATATCTACCGTGGGCATAACTAGCAGGCTGACGGTCTCTCCATACAGGCTCTTACATTGGCCCCGAGGCATGGGGAATTTTCTACATCTTTAGATGGTATGATCATTGATCATGGGATATTTCAGTTATTTTGGCTTGTGACGGGCTTTGCCCTTTCACTCTCTTTATGAGGCACAAGCATTCAGTTTGAATGAATGGTTCTTTTGTTGTCATGGATGTGCCTATCAGCCTTCTTGTTATGCTCCTGATTCATATGTTTCTTGGTCTCTCACAAACTATTTTATCTAGATTTCCTGACCTATTGCTACAGGAATGATGATACAAGTCTGCCCTTGTCACACTTTATGCTTTTCTATCCCCGTTTTGGTTGGCCGGCTGGAAATCTCCGACTTTACAGCTATCAGAGAGATCCGCACATGTGTATGCATTTGCGAAATTCTTCTGCATTCTGATGGTGATCTTAGAGAGGAATGTAACAAAAAAAAATATGTGGCACTCCTTTCCAAAGAAGAGCCTTCTCTTCAATACACATATTTGAAAGTTTGTTGAAGGGTAAATTTGGTATGAAGTTATGATGCAAATCTGAAGTAGTTATTGAGGATTGTTTTGGTACATTTCACAAATAAAATAACTTTGCTTATGAATGGAATTAAAAAAATTTATGCTTATTTTATGGAATTATAAAACTTTTATTATGTTTTGGTTATAGATAACCAACAAGCTCTTATAAAATAACTTTGCTTATGCATGGAATTAAAAATTCTTATGCTTATTTTAAGCAATTAAAAACATTTTATTATGTTATCGTTATAAATAGCCAACAAGCTCTTAACCTAGGATAATAGATGCACCAGCACCAAATTAGAGCTTTTGCCTATTTGGTCACTTCTTTTGGTTGCCATTCATTTGGGGATCCCTCTGTTATCTAGATTTGGGGATTCACAGGTTATCATCTCTTGGGTGAAGAGAACTGCTTCATTGAACACCCCACTTCTTAGTCATTGGTGTGATGACATTCTTTCTCTACTGCATCATGTCCCTTTAGTGATCATCCATCATATCTACCGCGAGCATAACTAGCAGGATGACAGTCTCTCCAAACAGGCTCTTTCGTTGGCCCTGGGGCATGGAGAATTTTCTGGATCTTTAGATTGTATGCTCATTGATCATGGGATATTTTAGTTATTTTGGCTTGTGCCGGGCTTTGCCCTTTCACTCTCTTTTTGAGCCACCAGCATTCAGTTTGAATGAATGGTTCTTTTGCTGTCATGGATGTGCCTATCAGCCTTCTTGTTATGCTCCTGATTCATATGTTTCTTGGTCTCTCACGAATTGTTTCAGCTAGATTTCCTGACCTGTTGCTACAGGAATGATGATACAAGTTTTCCCTTGCCATGCTTTATGCTTCTCTGTCCCTGTTTTGGTTGGGCAGCTGGAAATCTCCGACTTTACAGCTATCAGAGAGATCCCCAAATGTATCTGCTTTTAGTATTATTCCAATTTAGTATTATGATTATTGTCTTATATTACAAGTATTAGATAAAGAAGCATGTCAAGAGTAGTTTCCTCTATTTGAACTAATTATATAATTTCTATTCACTTTTTTGAATAACACATGATAGTCAATCTTTTGAATAATACATAATTATACAGTGATGACACACAAGGAAAAAAAATACCTACATTCAAACAGAGAAGATAATCAAGCCCTTTGTTCACTTGCGCATCACATCGTTGGTTTGAATCTCCTCCCTATACACTGATGGAAAAGAATGTAAACCTAGATATGGAAGATTAGAGGACAAACAGACTGTGTTGCATCAGAAAAGTATAACGAGGGGTGTATTGAAGCGACGAGATTTGGACTCAATAAAACACAGAATCAGGATCGTAATGAGACAGTCAATTGACCAAAAGGGATATGTCGAGAAGGCCCAAAGTATCCAATAAATTCCTTGCTAGATCATGCCTCTAATACACTTTAAGCATTTACAACCTAAATTTGCATAGTTCCATTGCATGTTTTTTTCTCACATTATATTTAAAAAAAAGTATATATATTCCATTATTCTACATTCTACTCTTCTTCCTGCTACAGTTTCATTGTACGTATCTCATCCTTGTATGTCACTCATGCAATAGTATATATATCTACATATATGTATATATACACAAAACAAAAAAATTCATATACTTACATGTTTGTTTCCTCTTGCTCTCAGTGTTTTCCCCGCATAATGGAGCCACCCTTGACAGAAAATGCGATCTCTTCTTTGTTGTCTGGTGTTGTACATCTTCAACCACTTCTGCAGGTTTTTTCACTCCAGCCATTCGGACCAACAAATGCAACTACTCCACGTTTCCGAATTACTATCTCAGATGGTAGCAACACGCACCAGATTTTGCTCCCAACTACCTTCAACTCCCTCATATCAAATGGAGAACTCTAAGAAGGCTCTGTCACCAAGCTCGCCAAGTGCACCTGCACCATCGTCCATAATAACACGTACTTTTCTGGCCATTATTTTAAGCCCGCTCTTAGGTAGCTTAACTTCTACATTTTTACCTACCACAAACATCATCAATTTTATAATACCTTTACTAATTCTTGCCTTTTTCTCCTACAGGACTATTACAATACTCGATCTTGAACTGGTCCACCGCAAGCTTGCCCTTGTTGGGAGCCCTGTTCCTCTTTTACTACCAACTAGCCTTGGCATTCCAATTGGTTCATCAACTAGCCAATCCAGCCACCCCATAGAAGAAAGCGATGTTCACTCATCCCAAGCATCAGATACACCAATACCCATGCCAACAACTGTAATTCCATTCAAAGCACTCAATCCCAACTATAAAAAATGGTGCATCCAAGGTCGTGTGCTTGCTAAGACACCCATCCATGAATACACCAACCAACGCGGCCCAGGGAAACTATTTGGCTTTGACCTTATTGATTGTTCTGGAGAAGAGATCCATGTCTCTGCCTTTAACAACTTTGTTGACACCTTCTATTCCCTTGTTGAAATTGGGACAGTGTACACTATCTCGAATGGCACAATCAAAACAACTAACCCTTCATATAACCATTTGAACAACCATCTTGAGATTGTCCTTTCATCTATGTCAACCATCCACCCTTGCCTCGATGCATTCCCCTCCATTCCTTTACATTCCTTCCAATTTAAAACAATCAATGACCTCCAAAGTTTACCTTCAAATTCCATGGTTGACCTAATTGGCCTTGCTAGCTCTGTCTCTCCTGCATCTACAATTCGAAAAAAAGACGGTTCTGAAACAAGTAGGAGAACCATTTGCCTCAGAGACACATCCTGTTTTAGCATTCATGTCACACTTTGGGGTCATCATTGCCACATTGAGGGTTCACATGTCGCTTCACTATACTCCTCCAACCCACTACCTGTACTTGCAATAAAGGGTGGTCATCTTACAAATTACAATGGTAAAACAATTGGAAGTGTTCCCAGTAGTACCATCCTTATCAATCCAGATATTGAGGCAACCCATCACCTTCAGAAATGGTACACTGATCATGGATTTCGCGCTACATCACCATCCTTGAGCCGCAAATACACAGGCTCTATGTCTTGAACACACCCATCTAAAACAATTTCCGCCTTGCAAAGCATGCAACCCTCTGATAAGACCCTATGGTTCTTTCTGCGTGCTTCCATTGTTGACATTAACATGGATGACTTCCACTTCCTTGCATGCCCTCTCTTTGTTGATGGTGTTCAATGCATGAAGAAAGTTGCACATAGAGCTTTCAACACTTGGCATTGTAGCAAATGTGATGGTGAATTCACAGAATGTGACTACAGGTACATTTTAAAGCTTTCCTTGCAAGACCACACCGGGCAAATCAACGGGGCCATAGCTTTTGATGATGTAGCCAACAAACTACTTGGCGTCTCTGCAAAGGATTTATGCCTGCTCACCACTGAGCCCTCCGCCGTAAAGGATCTCTCTCTAAACGTAACTTCGCGCCGATACTTGTTCACCTTGTCCATTAAGACGGAGACTTTCAACTCCAATACATGCTTGAAGACAACCATTTCCGATTCAGAAGAGCTTCCTTATGCTGCTGCATCAACGAAACTCCTTGAAGAAATATCTACACTCACTACTCAAACCCATCCTGTTGCACGCCGTCTCTAACCTCCCCTTCATATACTCCACCCTTGGCTATTGCAACCACCACTTTTACTCACCCTTCCATATCTTGCTCTTCCCTCAATCCTTGCTTCAACACATCATACCCTACAATACACCATCCCACCTCTCCAAATGCACTCCACCTCAGCTCAACCCAATTATGTTTCTTCCACTTCATCATGATCACTATATCCCCCCCCCCCCCCCCCCCACTTTCCTTCCTTCATTGCTTGTATATATACTTTTCCTTTACTTTCCTGTCTTTTTCCAAATATCTGCAATGTAATTAGCTATTGTAAATTTTGTGCTCACATGGCAGATGTGTTATCGTATACGTTACGTGTTTATTTTTAAAGCGCGCCATACATATCTATCCATAAAACAGTTATCGTTTTCTTACATGTATACAATGTTTATTATGTCATATATGTGCATTTCTTTTTCCTACTATGCTGCTCCTTTGTTGCTTTTCACATACATAAATGCTCCACATACATCACAAAAACTACTTTTTACGTTATGTCTTGCAAAAACTTTCGCAATGCGTTATTTTGTATACATAGACGCACCTTCTTATCTGTACTTTGCACATCTTGCTTTTAATGTACATGCCTCGACTTTTTCTTGCAATTAAACATTTATAACATTTGAAATTTCCATCAATGTCTTCTCCAGGTTCAAGGAAAACTCCTCTTCAATAACCCATGTTGCCCAATACTACACGTGACGAAATAAATGCACGTAGAAGGCTTCTTTATAGCCAAACAAAGGACCGCCAAAATGCGCATAGACGTCTTACTTATAAATCTAGGAGTGGAAACATCAATGCTTCAATCAACCCTACCCCAATGCACACATCCACTACACCGCCACCTCCAACCACCCCCTTTCCAGATGGTCACACTTGCTTTCTTAATCGACTTTCTCGCCTCCACCCACTTCATGTTTGCTCCATATGCAAGGAATCATATCCAAAAATGAAAACAAATTTCTCAAGTGGAATTTATACATGCTCTTGATGTAGTAATGAGTGACATGGCCATCGCTTCTCCATAGATAACAACATGGATCCCGGAAACCAACCAATTGAACTTGCACACCTGACTCAAATAGAAGAAATGCTAACTGCCCAAGTCAATCCAATACTTCAAGTTACACATGCACGTGGTGGCCAATACAAATACTCCGGCCATACTATTAGCTTCCCACAAGATATCTCCACAATAGCCACCTGTCTTCCACGCCTCTTAACAGATTTGGACATCCTTGTTGTTCGGAAATTCAATGCTGCAAATAAGCCTTATGAATTCATTGTTAGTCGTTCAAATGTTCTAGCTGCATTGGAATTCAAAATCTCCAATGACCCATATTACAAGGATGTCCACCTTGACCTCTAAGCATTACATGCTTTGCCACTTGAACCCACAGAGGTGTCCTCCCTTCTTCACCATGCCACAACCCCTGGGCCTGACCTCCAACTACCCTCACCCACTACTGATGATGCAACACCTTCAATGCCAATTCCAACAAGCATTGAAACCTCGTCCTTTGTTTTTGCACTCCCAGATTTTCGCACTGAGACTGAAGAAATTAGGCGGTTTGCATCTACAACCCCTACCACCCCTTCAACATCAATTGATTGGCCCCCCATTGGTCTTTCTCCAATAAATGAATACAATACAGAAGGGCTCCTCTCAATGGCATTCCCAACGCTATTTCCCACAGGGGTTCCCATGATAAAACAACCTCGTCTTTACGAAGTCTCCATGCAAGAATATGCTTTGCACCTTATCTGATTCCATGATAATAGGTTTGCCCAACACCCTCGCTTCCACTACTACTTGTACAACCTTATGATGCGCCATCGTAGCCAAGCTACCGCATCTGTTTTTGTTAAACGCAACCTAGCAGACACACTCCCCGCAACTGTCTCATCTTTGCGCACACAACTCAGCCATCTGCCAGACTCTCGTGTTGTTGATCATGCCATGTGATTTGGCTCTACTCTGCATGGCACCCGCTCTTTTTGGAGAAAACGACGAGGTGAGTTGTGTGATATGATCACCCAGCTTGGTAGCCCAACCTTTTTTTTTACCCTCAGTGCAGCTGACACCAAATGGCATGACCTTCACATGCTCATGCCTTCATAGCCTCCAACTTCATTGCCTTCATAATTCCAATGGAGAATTCATAACATTATAACCAATCCACATACTACGTCTCTATATATGCACCATAGATTCACCATATTCCTTGAAGAGGTCCTACTACACACATTCAAGACAAAAGATTACTGGTGCAGGTTTGTTCCTCTCACTCTTTGCATTTTATTTTGTTTTACTGCTTCGCATTTTGAAATTTTCCTTAACTTTGTGTTTTGTTTTTGGTTCCCTTCTTAATACAGGTATGAATGGAAAAACTAAGGTTCTGCTCATATACATGGATTCCTTTGGTTGGAGGACGCACCCAATATGGACAGCCTTGATTGTAATGATCCCCTTGCTGTTAATAGTGCAAAAACATACTTTGACAGCTTCTTAACAGCATGGAACCCTCATCCCATGCACCTTCGTGTCTCTGCCTTCCATCGAGCATCTCACCAAGACCCTTGCACACTTGCAGCATCCTCCATACGTGAAGGAAACCATAATGATGACTATGAAACCCTTGTCAATTCTGTGCAACGCCACACAAAATGCAATGAATTCTCTTGTCTTCGCAAAAAAGGCACAAACCTCGTTTGCCGCTATGGTTTCCCCTTTGACCTACAGAAAACATATTCTATGTTCATTGACAGCTCTGGCCAAAAAAAATATAGCCCCGCTAGAAATGATGCGCTTCTAAACGTACACAACCCTCTTATGCTCTCAGTATGGAGAGCTAATGTTGATTTCCAACCAGTGCTCTCGCGCCATGCTGTCCTCTCATACATTTCAAAGTATGCTTCAAAAGCAGAGAACAAATCTGAGAGCTACCATGACATTCTAACACGTCTTGCACATGCTGCCCCTACAGAAGAGGGAATCTTACTACCTATACGAAAACTTTTGTCCGAAACTGTGGCTGATCAAGACATTGGAGCACAAGAAACCTGCCATATGCTACAAAAAATTCCCTTGACTCTTTACAGTCGTACATTTATTTCCCTGAACACCTCCCAGACCGTTTTCAAATGTGTCTCGCTAGACGTCCCCAACACCCCCCCGCCAACCAGCTTCATTTCCGCATACATGCAAAGACCCGATTCGCTTGAACACCTTCCCCTTCTCGAAGCTTCCCATTCTTGGTCCTTTTCTACACGTAGGAAAAAAAATCAATGGAAGCTGCACAAACCGGCCAAGATCGTGCGTGTCCTTCCTCATTTCCTTGCCATCCCTCCTTCCACCTCTCCTCCTTATGTCGATTTATGTTGGAGTGAACTCTTACTGTACAAACCTTTCCGCAATGTGCCAAAAGAAATCAGCTCCTCTGACTTGAAAATTGTCTCTGCATGGGAATCCTTCCATGGGAGCTACAATCCCTGGCATGTTGACCGAGAACCTTCACCCCCTCCAACTATTTCTGTTGATACACCCCCCCTGATGAAGATCATCCTGCTTCCTCTATCAACCTGTCAGAATGGGAACTCCTCTCTCAACTCCACCCTGGGAACAACTTACAACTTGATGATCTTGACATGCTTGGTCATCGCGACTTTGACACCAATCACAATTGGTGCCACACGCAGATACCTTTACACTTGCAAAACTCAGCCATCTCGTTTCTTGACTTGAACCGGTCATCAAACCAAGCAGAACTACAACCTTTTTTAACTCCTACTTCGCCTAATTGCTTTTCTCCAACACAACGCAAAGCCTTTGAAATTATTATGTCCCACTCCACCCAACACACTACCACAAAACCATTACGTATGATTATCCAAGGAACTACAGGCACAGGAAAATCCCTTAATTGGATGCTTGCAAGCTGCATTCTCTTCATTATCTCCAAATAACTCATCCCCTCTTCCCCTGCTTGCTCCAACTGGCATCGTAGCATTTAACATAAATGCCCTTACAATAAATTCTGCCCTTCTGATACCAATAAATACTATGCTTCCTCTTGAGGGCCAAGCCCTTGCAAACCTTCAAGAACGACTCCTCCATATACATTATGTGCTAATTGATGAGATGAGTTTCATTGGACCAAAGCTCTTATCCAACATTGACTCTCGCCTTCGGGAAGCATTCCCTTCCCATCGAACTTCCCCTTTTGGAGGCTGCTCTATCATCCTCGTAGGTGACCTTGGTCAACTTCCACCTGTTAAAGATATCCCCATGTATGTAGGAGCATCACGTGGAAACACACTTTGGCATACCTTTGACACATTCATAACCCTCTCAACGGTTTTTCGTCAACAAGGAGATGACCCTTCTCAGATTCAGTTCCACCAACTTCTCCTCAATCTTAGGAATGCAACACCAACTATCGCCGACTGGACCCTTCTTATGTCAAGGACATCCTCTTCCCTCTCTCAAACCGAGAACCACGTATTTGATCAATCCACCCATTTGTTCTCAACTAACAATTATGTTTCCTTCCACAACAAACAAATGCTTAAACAACTAAATGTCCTGATTGCATTATGTTCTGCAGAAGTTAGGAAACAAACACTACTGCTTGCACCAGAAGATGAACAATTAGATATGGTTGTACTCCTTTCCGTTGGTCAACAAGTTATGCTTACAACAAACCTTTGGGTTGAGGCAGGTCTTGTTAATGGGGCTCTTGGTAAAGTTGTTTCAATCTTGTACAACACCAACACTACTCCACCTATGCTTCCTTTGTTTGTTGTTGTTGACTTTGTCAACTACAAAGGCCCGCCATGGGATGCTTCTAACCCTACCTACATCCCAATCCTCCCTTTAACAAGAGGTTCTCATAGACAAATTCCCCTTCGTATGGCCTGGGGTTTAACAATCCACAAATCACAAGGAATGACCTTACAGAAGGCAACAATCGACATAGGAAACATTGATCAACAAGGGCTAACATTTACTACAGTTTCAAGAGTTAGACAACTCACTGACCTACGCATAATGCCATCTTTTTCTTTTGCTCGCTATTCACGTATGAAGGATAGCCCTTCTATCCAACAAAGAAAACAAGAAGAAACTTGTATTGCCTCTAGATCAATTGCACCAGACGTTGCTTAACATAGTTGCTGACATATGCTTACACCCCTGCATTGCTTCCCACACCTCTTCTCAGTACCATAACATTACACTTACAACAGTCTTTTCTCTCTACAATAGAACAAACAAACAAAAAAGAACAACGAAATGTCCATTACACAAGTTTTCAACTTTTTTTGCTTTCATCTATGATGTGAATATCTTCTTGCTTTTCTTATTAGTTATTATTAAAAAAAAAATGTTAGTCTACCAATTCATTTACAAAAAAACATGTGCCTTCCTTTACTCTATATTATTTAAACATGTTAAGCTTTTCATCACTCTGTTTTCTCTCTTCCTAGCGCTTCAACAAGAGACATGGACATGCAATACCTAAACACCCTTGCTGACTTTTGCAAGCAAATCAAGGAACAACAACCATCGCTGCAACAAATTGAACCACGCTTCCAATCGACTTCAGACATCCCACTGAATCCGATTCACCCTACTATTAAGCTTCTCTCACAAATAACAACCTTCCTTCAACGCATGGTCCGCAAAGACTTAGTATCCCGCCACCCTTGTCTTGCTCAATACATAAACGTTACATGGTTTTGTCGTTGCCATAGTCCCTCTTGCATTTATGACTAGATCCTCCTCCTTGCTTGCAATTCTCTTTACCCTCTCCTTACAACCTAGCAACCCTTCTTCTTTGATTCCCACACGTCTTTAGTTGCCATTACTACCCTTCAGTTGTACGTACCACCTTGTCCATAACCTATGCTTTTATTGAATAGATATATTAGCCTTTTCCACACATGCAACGCACAAAGATTGTACATATTACATGGTTCCACTACTACCATAGTACATGTACATTTATTATATTTCCCTTCTACTTGTACACGTTGCTTAACATAGTTGCTCACATATACTTACACCCATACATTGCTTCCCACACCTATTCTCGGTTACACAGAAAATAATAAACAAACAACACCATAAAAACCAAATACTATCACTTTTCACTTGCTAAATACCAAAACAAAAGAACCTCACCTTCTTCCCTCCCCCCATCCACCCCCCAAAAAAACACTCTTGCACTCATGCATATATCTCTGTTCATTTGCTTCCAACATATTGACTTCGTTTTCTTTCATCTACTTGAATCTACCATAACATTAGACTTGGCACAGAAGCAATTAAGCGGGGAGATCCCGAGGCTCATCTATTGGAATGAAGTTTTGCAATATTTGTAAGTGTTTGGTTCTTTTACGAGTGTGTAGCTATTAATCCTTTGTTATGCAATAAGTGTCATTATTTTCCTGTTAATGTTTGGAGCAAATTTCAAGTTAATCAGTAATGTTCTTGCCTGTTTTTGCAATCTAAATTTGGAGCTTCTTTCTGAATTACCATATTCTTATAACTTTCAGGGGGTTGCGCAATAACTTCTTGGTTGGAACACTCTCCCCTGACATGTGTCAGCTGACATGATTGTGGTACTTGTAAATCACAACACTTGTATCTTTGAGTAGTAGATATTTTTGGAGCAAATGATCTATATATTGCTGCATATTGATGGAACTGTTTCAGCACATTAAGGGTTTTACCTGGCAGTAGCTCAAATATTTTGATCTGTCGTGCAGTGATGTGCGAAGCAACAACTTGACGGGAACCATTCCTGATAATATCAGGAACTGTATAAGCTTTGAGATCTTGTATGTTTTCTGATTTTCCAAACTGAGTTATAAACGAACTAATGGGTTGACATGTATGGCTAAGCATTTCTATTGTGATGCATACTTAGCACTGCATGGATTGGAGTTGTTGTTCTTATCAGGGACTTGTCATACAATCAACTTACAGGAAAGATCCCCTTCAACATTGGGTTTCTACAAGTGGCTACCCTGTAAGTATAAAAAAATCCAAAGCTTAAAATAGGTTTTCTAGTGTCGTATGCCATCACTGATCCATCTTGCCCCTTTGCTGTATATTATTTTAATGAAAGAGAATAGGTATCAGAATGTTTTTATTGAATAGATAGGGATATGACATCATGTGGGTTGTGTAAGTAACATAATTAGTTGCATGGTATGTACTATTCAACAAATGACATTAAAGTGTTTGCTTTAGTGGTCATAGACTAATTTTGAAGTGGTTTCTTCACAGGTCACTGCAAGGTAATAAGTTGAGAGGAAGGATTCCAGAAGTAATTGGTCTCATGCAGGCTCTGGCTGTTATATAAGTAAAGTGTTTGCTGGATTTTAACTCGTACTAAAATGTCTTCTAATCTGATTAAAAGTAACCTCGGTCCTTAAAATATGCATGCAATCCCAGCTCAATAAAAAGTTAAAACCCATAATGTTTTGGGATTTTGTTAGTATATTTCTTGTGCACAATCAATTCATATTCCTTCCTTCATGATCAATGCTCTGTGATCCCAAGCGAAGATTTGATTATACAATTATGGTTTATGCTTTAGTGCATTGATACATTAGTAATATTTATTGCAGGGATTTGAGTGATAATCATCTTACTGGAACAATTCCTCCCATCCTAGGCAATTTGACTTACACTAGAAAGCTGTAAGTTACTTGCACGCTTAATTGCTTGAATTCTAACCTCTGGTCATTATATGTTGACCACAACTTCCTTTCATTTTCAATTTTCAAGAAGCTGATTCTCTTGTTATTTGCTTTGTACTTCTCAGATATTTGCACAGTAATAATCTCACTGGATCTATTCCGCCGGAATTAGGGAATATGACAAAGCTGAGCTACCTGTAAGAGCTTTAAACAACATCCTGTAGTTGTGTATAGTATATGCAAGAAATAGAAATTGGATGTGAATTATAAGAAAAATCCCAATATGGATATGCAGGCAGCTGAATGACAATCAGCTTACAGGGCAGATTCCACCTGAGCCGGGGAAGTTGGAACAACTGTTTGAATTGTAAGTTTCTGTCTATACAGTTTTCAAGAAGGTGAAGACAAAAATGGTAGAAACATATTCAATCCTAGTAATATACTACAACATTAATCATAGCTCTATTGTGGAATCTTTCTGCAAGTATTTTAACAACACTAGATTGTATTTTGTTTGGACAGAAATCTTGCCAGAAATCACCTTGAAGGTCCAATCCCAGAGAACATTAGTTCCTACGTTGCTCTTAATTATTTGTAAGTGATATAATCTTCAGGCCTAGTGGAAAATATATGGAAAGTAATCTTGGCATTTTTCTAACAATATTGAGGCCATGTCTTCTTCTTGTCCTTTCTTTGTGCAGCAATGTGCATGGTAACCGTTTGAATGGAACTATTCCTCTGGAATTCCGTAAACTTGACAGCTTAACTTATTTGTAAGTGTTTGTAGGTCACAGATAATACAATTAAACTATTTAACATAATGAATTATTGAATTGTATGCAGCATGTTCAGAGTGATTAACAGATTTTGTTGTGGGTTTTACAGAAATCTATCCTCCAACAAAATCAAGGGAGCAATTCCAATAGAGTTGGGATATATTATAAATCTAGACACACTGTGAGTTCTTGCTATTTTAATGTCTTGATTAAGCTTCCAAGGCTCCTGTTATAATTTCATCTAGAAACATAATTTGCTCTAACGGTAAAATGTACATTTTAATTGATCTGTGATTTGATGTGAATATTTAGGGACCTCTCTAAAAATGATATTTCTGGACCTATTCCGGGATCTGTTGGGGATTTGGAACATCTTTTAAAATCGTAAGCCATCTGTAGAATTCTTTTGAGAACAAATCAAGTTTTTGTGGGTGAGATAACTATTAACCCATCATGGTCTCTATTGGATTGTGAATTCAAAGAACTTGAGTGGCAATAAACTGAGTGGTTTTCTCCCAGCATAATTTGGAAATCTAAGAAGCATTGGGGATATGTAAGTACTTGCATGGTTTGTGTTGTTTGCAAAGAATTCTTGTTCCTTCCACATCTCTATTTAGTGTACCCATGGTCACTTCAACAAAAGTAGCATAGTGTGACATCTTTTCAATGCAGAGACCTTTTTGCTAACCGATTATCGGGTACTATTCCTCAAGAACTTGGACAGCTACAAAATTTGCCCTCGCTGTAAGTTTCTTGGAATGACCTAGGATACAATTTATTTAATAGGTTCACTATTATTATGAAAATAACTCGATTATTCTGAAAATAATTCTGGAGATGGATGATATATAGGATTCTGAATAACAACAGTTTATCAGGGGAGGTGCCATATCAATTGACCAACTGATTCATCCTTACTACACTGTAAGAATTAGTCTAAATCACTCCTATTTGAAGTTCATTTCATTTTGAAGTTCCAAGGAAGTAATCTTCATATTTCAACTTCTACTGATTGACTAGAAATGGTTCATTTGTTTCACATAAATCTCTCTTACAACAATTTGTCTGGGAATATTCCTACCATAAAGAACTTTACAAGATTTACCCCAGAAAGGTATAGATATATTCGAAACATTTTATCTCTGGATCAAATTCAATATTTGTTCTAGATATTAGTGGGTTTGTGCATTTGATCTGACAGGATTGATTATTACCTCATCTTTTTAGGAAATCCAGGTCTCTGTGGTGATTGGATTGGATCACTTTGTGGGATATACGCTAGGCAATCAAAAGGTGAAAACAAAATTAAATTTTACAAGTCAAATTACATAGATTAGTTCTGTTTTACAATCAAATTTCCTGGGAAATTATATTTATAAATGTATCATATTGATTTTGAAAATGAACAGCTTCTATCTCAACACCAGCTATTGTTTGCATCTCTCTGGGTTCAGTTTTATTAGTGTCTATGATTATCATAGCTCTCTACCGTTCAAATCAGCCTAAACCATTCACCAAAGGGTCAGCAAGCAAAATGGGTCAAGGTATTATTATGCCACATTTCTCATTTGTCTAGATTATATCATAGAAATAAAGTATTATCTCAAATCAATATCTATGCACTTCATTAAAAAATGCATTGATGTCCTGATCAGGTTCTCCAAGGCTAGTAATATTGCACATGGATATGGCCCTTCACATGTATCATGACATAATGCGCATTACAGAAAATTTGAATGAGAAATATATAATTGGTTATGGTGCTACTAGCACAGTTTATAAATGTGTTCTTAAGAACTGTAAGCCAATTGCTATTAAAAGACTATACACGCACTACCCACAAAGCTTGCGGGAATTTGAGACAGAGTTAGAGACTGTTGGAAGCATCAAACATCGAAATCTTGTCAATTTCCATGGGTACTCTCTTTCTCCACATGGAAATTTGCTGTTCTATGATTACATGTTAAATGGAAGTTTGTGGGACATATTACATGGTAAGTGAAATGGATGGCAAAGCTATCAAGAATTTTACTTGTACAAGATACATATAGGCCTAGCATGAGATTCTACCAACCTTTCATATATGATTGATGTTTGCTAATCGATGAATTGGAGAATCTAAACAATGTTTCTTTGTATGTAGGATCTTCAAAGAAGATTAAGATAGAATGGAACACACGTCTAAGGATTGCTTTGGGAGCTGCACAAGGTCTGGCATATCTCCATCACAACTGTAACCCATGTATTATTCACAGAGATGTAAAAACTTCCAACATTCTCTTAGATGACAATTTTGAAGCACATTTGTCAGACTTTGGCATTGCCAAGTGTATCCCCTCTGCAAAAACTCACACCTCTACCTATGTTATGGGTACCATTGGTTAAATTGACCCTAAATATGCAAGGACATCGAGGCTTAACGAGAAGTCCAATGTGTACAGCTATGGCATTGTTCTTTTAGAGCTACTAACTGGGAGAAAAGCTGTGGATAACGACTCTAAGTTGCTTCAGCTGGTAAGATGATAATATTTATATTCTGTCAATTTGCTTCACTTGGCTTTGTTCTCTTTGTCTTGGGACACTACATAGACCAAGAAAATACAGAAATAACCTTTAGTTTTTTTGACATGGCCATTTGAATGTAGATTCTATCAAAAGCAGACAACAATACAGTAATGGAAACTGTCGACCAAGAAGTAGCAGCAACCTACACAAATCTTGGGGTTGTAAGAAAGATCTTTCATCTTGCATTGCTTTACACAAAGAGACAGCCTTATGACCGCCCCACCGTGCATGAGGTTGCCAGAGTTTTGCAGTCATTAGTACCAGCTTCTAAACAAACTCCAAGTATCCGAGTAAACCAACCAGCACCCAGCAACAACTACAGGAGATACTTAGATGAATATGTGGAAGGCAATCACAGAGATGGTACAGGCAGCACAAGCAGCACTTCTGATGGGCATTTGTTTGTGAGATTTGGCGAGGTTATTTCACAGAACACTGTTTGACTGTAATGAAGGCTCAGATGGAGCTCACAGGAAAAATTATCCAATTGTTCATTCTGACTTAGTGCTGCTACCGGATAATTGCATCAAAAGCTCAAATTTTGCAATTTTGTTTCTGGAACAGAAGCCTGAATTTGTTAAAGCAAATGAGAGTGCCCAGTGTGAGATCAACAAACACTTTGTGCATGGTTTTGCAGAGAGGCCGGTCGGAATCTCTGTGACATTTTTGTTGCTCTAGTGGTTGCCTAATTGAAGTTCAACAATCCCTATATGACATCCAATAGATATTGTATCCAAACATTAAACCAAATATTTGCTACTTCCAGGCATAAAACATTGTTGAAAAAAGATATGGATCATGTTACAAGGCAATATTGAGCAGCTTTTGTACAACAAACTGCTTAAAATTATTTGAATGCTTGGTTGTCCACAAATAAAATAAAACCTTCCATTCCAACCTCGAGAATGCTTGCTTCGAAAGGAAATCTACTTCCTCATTGAATTCACCATACACATGTTGAAATTGCAAGCATGCAAATGCTAAATGAAGATTTCTCATCTTGATTTTCCGTCCATCCAACAAACCCACCTATAACTGATCCTTTTGCATAGACTAGTCAATAACAATTTCAGAGTCCCAACAATTTACAAAAAAAAGATTTACTTAGTACAAGCAAAGAACAAAATCGCCCATAGAGCAAGCAATTCACCTCTAGTGTTAGTTCACACTTTTTTCCCCTCTCTTGAGAAACACCATCAATATAACCAAGAAGAGACTGCTTATCATTAAAACAAGGCACATTGGGAATTCTATATTTCTTACATTATCATTCTTTACAATTTTCCTTAAAAGCCCCAATGACCTTCAAACCAACCCTCATAGCATCCCATCATTATATAATAATCCTTGGATTCCAAGGATAACAATTATGTAGATCTTCTATATCTACCAATTTCCTAGGTTTGAAGATGTTAACTCCACTAAAAGTTAAGTGCAGCAAATATATTTTCTTCATAACGACAGTTTTTCTCTCCCTTCATATATCTTGAAGAATTTTTGACATGAAGTAAAGTTTTTGGCACCAAGATGTTTGAGACAAATGTGAAAAAAGTTCTCACTTCAGCTTCATATGGCGAAAGTGCAAACAAAGACGTAGGCAACTAGGTTATCCACTAACTCCTCATCAGACAAGCCTTTTTCTAAACTATCAAACAGTTTCAAAATAGATTGGCGAGTTAACAGGAATTCTTATGTGTTTGCCAATGATGTTCTTTTTCTTATTAATAGGTTATACTGGTTAGGCAATGATAGATACTAGACTACCTATTCTCACTTACCCGCTAACAATTACCTTCACGGTGTATTATTGCACCTTCCTTGGGGCAATTGCTAGTATAGGGAGTGTACGGCGATTTCGCCCGGATGATGAAATCGTCGAGTGACCTCCGGCCATTCTCCAGCTCCTTGTTCAAACTCGTACTGGGCATGTTCCCTTTTCGTATAGGTATGCTTTAGTGATGTGACACACTGACACACTGTAAACACATACATCACCTATACATCCCATCGCCTAAACACATTGATGATGGAATCCATGGTTCATGGCTTCTGCATCCGCCAGCACATTCAGAGGATGAATGGTAGCTACCCATTTGATGGATGCGAATCAGTGCAATCTAATCTTAGATTTTGAATTTAAGAGTAGGTGCATTCAAATATAATTTTCCCCTGCGCTCCATACTATTTCAATATATTAATAATTTTTATATTTCTATAAATTTAAAATACCTTTAATATATAATATAATTTTCAAATTATTGAAAAACTATACACCATATAAAAAATAATGAATACCTACAACAACTCCATTTATTGGGGTAAGCACTCCTTTTCTTCCCAAGCACAGAGATTATTTAGCAACTTCCCATTAAATATATATTCAAAAAGGAGAAAGACAAAATAATTCATTTTTATAATAACTTTCTAGGCCTAAATGTAAATTTCAAACTTTTCATTATTGAAATAGTTTTTTCTTCCAACTTTGCTTGTGTAATAGAATAGATCATTGTTCTCTCCAATATTAAAATTAGAATTTTTACTATTAAGAGAACTCTCTTACCTTGAAGTAAAAAACTTGTATATTCCACAATGTAGGTAATTGAGTTGACTAACATTATAAACATATTAGCATGCCCAAGTCCAACTGGATAGTAATTCATTGAAGGATGTTCTTGATGTTTTTTATTTTACCAGTCCATATCAATTTTTTTAATTAGGTTTTACTTTGAGTAATTCAAAAACAACCATATCAAAGATTAAATTCTTATGCTATATAGATATTAGTGGAATATTAAGTGAATCATCTATAGAGTTAACTAAAATTTCATAATTGACAAATAGTGTTTAAAAATTGGATTTAATTTTCAAAAGGTATATGTATTAATATTGAGTGATGTGAATTGAGTTTAGTTTCACTGTATGGTGTTAGTTTTGAACTATCATACAAATTGTAATTACAAGTTTTCTCAACTTTCACTTTATAATATCATATTTATTTTAAGAATTCATAATTCAATATTTTATTACATTTTTCAAAATTATCATTTTTTTAATTCTATATTAATACTATGCATGATTACTAGTATAATTTTTTATTTTTTAGGCTTTTTAACGCTAATTCTACCACCTAAATTGCTAGTACTTCTCATCCAAATCTATTTGTGATATCTTTATTCATTCTTAAATTCACTTATTTTTCTATAATGTGAAAGACTTTGTCACAAGTTATTGTCTATTTCAATGTTATTTTAATAGGCTATCATTTTAATATTATTCTATTTGTACGGTGAATGTGTTATCATCATAGTTCACTTAACACAAAGCTTTATGATTCACTCATCTATAACATTTAAACACTTTAAAGAAGTAATATAATGTCATAACTTTATTTGTTAAATCAATTTTCATCATTACTACTTAGTATTAGTTTATTACTTGTTTTTTTTAATTTCTTATTTGGTCATAATTTTTCATTTGTAAAACCCAATGGAATCTCAATAGGTCAATATCATTTTAAAAACCTATCTTTTGTATTTTTCACAATTTTTATTTTCAACTATAAGCAATATTGCTACTAGGAATCATATTGTTGACTCAACTCCTAATTTATTAATGAGCTACACACTATAAGTACATGTACAAGATTTATTCCTTATTAAAATATGTTTTCTCATTGTTTTCCATTAAGCATAGGGGATCTTCTTTATTAATTTTAATTGTTAGTTATGGAGCTTAATTATCTTTATGATTCAAAGGTAAATTGTTTTAGCCATGTTCCGATCCTATTTATAAAGATGGGGTTTGGGGAGTGAGCACAGGGTTAGATGGTGGAGTCTCTGAATATTTTTCTTTAGAAAAATGCTTTGTAAGATAGAGTAATTTAGTAGATTGAGTCGCAGTTTTGATGGCGGAGCCTCTTGATTATTTTTTTAGAAAAATGCTATGTAAAATATTGTAATTTTGTATTCAATACTGACTATTCATCATTTAGTCACAGATTGATGGTAGAAGTTAAGATAGAGTTTTGTGCCCTAGAAGGCTACGGAATTGTACTATGGCTATGTATTGTGAAAGATTAGTATGACTGAGAGAGAGATTGTGAGAGAGTGATGTGGGTTGTATCACTTCATTTAGTTAGAGAGAATAAAAGAACTTTATTGGTTGTTTTGTGGATATATCCCATAATGGATGAACCATGTATATTGGTGTCTCTCTTGTATTGTTATTTTATGTGTTTTATTTATTTCCACAATTATTTTGTTTTATTGTTGTGTGATCTTGTTTTCTAACTTTAACAAGATATGATATCTTATAATTCAATTCACACTTAGAATAAAACTTTTTCTCAACATAATATTATATTTGAAGGTTAATAAGTATTAATAAGGTTAATAACTTGTATTACATAAATTATTTAGTTTAATGACCAAGGCTATATTTTTATAACAAATTGAGCATTTAATACAAATAACATTTTTAATTAGTGTTACATTGTATGTGTACTGTGTTCCTTCATATATGTTATTCAATAAAAATGTAGCTTTCTTCATTATCTTAATACTTCATTTAATTCAAGTAAATTTGGATTTTTACGAGTTATCACTCTTATTACTTTAAATTTCTCAAAAGGTTTTCACTATCTTCATAATTAAGAGAGACAATACTCTTTAAACCAAATACTTAAATAATAAAATTCAAATAATTTAATTAATATTTTATAATAATAATAAAAATTATAAAAATTAAAATTTTATAATAAAAATATTTAAAAATAAATTTTAATATAACATATCATATTAGAGCATCTAACACACTATTTTAATCGTATTTTTTAAAGCTCTAAAAAGATAAATTGTTGACCTTCTAGTAAATAAACTTTTACCCATACCTCTTACTGGTCACCTTATTCTTCAATATGAATCAATGCATGTATATCTTTTTGTTTTTGCTTAAGCGAACCCTTCTTATTACTTAACAACTCCAATTTGGTTCTTCCATATAAAAAAATCTATTTAAATCGTTTGTTCACATCGGACTCCTTTCTGTGCGATCGGATTTGGCTCTCTCCCCTCCCAGGTTTATTCAAATTGAAATAGCATGGAGCTTGCGGGGGAAATTAAATTTTGAATTCACGGACTTTGAAATTCAAAAGCTTAGATTAGATCGCACCATCGACTGGGTAACTACTAACTACCATTGATCCCTCTGAATGAGTGAGCTCGACGATGGAAAAGCGGATGGATCCGATCATCCGAATCATCCGATGAATGAATGAGCTCGCCGATGGTTCCGATCATCATTGTGTTTACACAGCCGGCATGTACGATCCATGTGTTTACAGTGTGGCTGCGTGTCACGTGACTTGACGAACTTGATGGGATCTCATTGTTTTGGAAGATGACAGGACGGGACCGGGCCAGTACGAGTTTGACCAAGGTGCCGGAGGATGGCCGGAGGTCACAAAAAAGATTTCGCGTCCGGGCGAAATCGGTTGTAGGAGAACTGTACAACCGACCTGACGCAGTGACGAAGCCCTTGAAACCTAACTTCCTTTATCAGACGCGTGGCAAACTGCCTTTGTCAGACACGTGGGAAATAGATAATGGCTGGAGTGACGACGAAGTGTACAGTGTTTACAAACCAAATCTCAGATAGAAAAACGCCTACGGCGTAATTAATTCGCCGTGTGTGGTTTTCCTCCATTTCACTCACCCGCTTGTTAAAGGGAAAGTGATTGCAGAGGAGGAAGGTACGCCCTTCTTCACTTGGGTTCAGTGCTAGACGGACGGGAGATTAGATCCCAGTTCGGCGAAAGAACCAAGATGGAAAAATATATTTTCTCATAATTACGATCATCATTATAGGTCTTGTTTCGCGGCAAGAGTTATCTATTGAGATGCAGAGCATTTAATGTGGCTGCAGCAAGCTTGATGGTCGTTGGATCTTGAGCTGCTCGAGATCCAAAGGTCATCAAACCTCCTGCAGCAACATTAAATGCTCTGTAGCTCAATGGATAGCTCTTGCCTTGTTTCGCAATCACTCTTGCTCGAAGAAACGGTTTCTTTTCTATCCAAAAGCTTGAAGAAATGGATTTGAAAATTGGTACAAATATTAATTGCAAAAGGACTGGTTAACAGTAAACAAACAACCCGTTGTCTGTTTACTCTTAACCAACCCTTCTGCAATCCACATTTTTACCATTTTCGTGGTTAAAAGACCGATACACGATATCGATGGCGATCGAGCTCAGCACTAGCAAGTGTTTTTCTCTTTCTTGTAACTGTGATAAAATCTTTGTGGTTTAGGGTTATGGGAAAGGTAATTTAGGGGTTTGGGATTTGAATAGTTTATTAGAGCGGGCCCAGTGTAAAGAGATTTAAATGGTTTATTGGAGGCAGGCCTAGTGAACATCTTTTGATATCAACTTGTTTGCGTTTATCTTATTTTATTATCATAGATATAAAATTCTAATGGTGTAGTTGCAGTTGTTGTGTGCGTTTATCTTCATGATTTTGTTATTCGGTATATAAAAACTATGATGCAACTGTTGTAGATAAATAAAACAACTATATCATACAATCGAGATTAGTCATGTGGAGAAAAATCTAGTTGTGCACAATCGTGGCAACTTAGGTTTACAGTTCCTTTTGAAATTTTTATCCTTTCAAAAAGGAGAGGGAAGTTGAAAGTCCTTTATTTTGATATTGAGTTTAATTTTAGGTATTATAGTGATAGGTCTTTCCAGAAGAAAAATAGTTGTTCTTTGGTATTCATTATGAATTAAAGGTAACTATTGCATCACAGTATGATCATGTAATACTTGGACTACATACTTGGAAATGTATAGCAGGTCACATGTGTCTAACAACAACATAGAAGACATTCTACCAAACCAGACCTCAAGACCTCCAAGATGTCTAAAGGGAATACATAAAGAGCCCAGAAAGTAGTGTATCCAAGGAAGCACTCATGGGAAGGTGCATGTATCAAATTCAACGAGGAGATACAAATCAACCTCTGACATCCAAAGATGTAAATAAAAAATAACCATCCATACACAAAGAAAATACCAAAAAATCACGCTCTAAAAGAGCTGAAGTGAACCATTCCCAATATTTTCACCTTTGAAAATTTCAGTGAAAAAGAGATGGCCCGCAACCATGGAGAGTGCTTCCTTGGATAAGCTATCTGCTCTCTTATTGTATTCTCTGTAGACATGAAGAAAGTCAAGAGTGATGAAGGAAGTCTTCAGCTCGCTGATATAGTGACACCATCCATCCAAGTTGAGCGCTGAGAGTGCAGCCCTCTCATTCACCTAGTTAATGATAGTAGATGAGTCCCTGAATACATGAAGTGGGGGAATGCCAAGTTCTTTTGCAAAATATAATAAAGTCCACAATGCCAACAGTTTTGATATGGTGTTTGTACTATGCCCATGTCCCATCTTTATGCAAAAGAAATGCTCTTGATTAAGCAATAGGTGAATGCTCGCACCACCGTTCAAATTTGTTATCGCTCCATCAAAAAAACTTGTTGGATAAGTTAACACTAGGGCTAAGCCAATACACCTGTGTTTAGAAGCCCCCTTGAAGATCACAGGATAAGTGTAAAATTGTTGCTCAATTTTGTCACAAAGAAGTCTCATATATGGATGTTTGTCCTCAAATGTAATATTGTTCCTAGCAAGCCAGAGAGTCCAGGTAATAAAGAGAGGTAAATAGAGAAGTTGCTTTTCTCAACAAAACAAATTTTCCAATATTACCAAGGAGGGATCGTTCCAATGAAACACGATGTGGAGGTTTCTGCTGAGACCGTTTAAAATTTCCCGAGTATAGGAGCAAACAGAGAAAAGTTGGTTTACAGTTTCCTCTTCATATACACATAGGAAGCATCTGTTGGGCCCTGGCAAACCCCTCTTTAAAAGATTATCCCAGGTATTAATTTGATTTTCCACACAAATCCGAGTAAAACAGAGCAGTTTTAAAGGAACTTTACATGCCCAAATTCGAGACAACAAGCTGACAACATAGACAGGAAGTAAGTGTGAGGTAATGAGATCATATGCTAGCTTTTCAAAGACAGAGCCTTTAGATTTGTTGAACATCTGGATCAACGAATTCTTATTATCCTTAAGTCTGATACCTCCATGGGATAATCCACTAACATAATTATTCCACTAATCCTTCCAAACTCCACCCAAGTCTAAATCATCTGCTAATAACCAGTAAGACTGGGAATATGTACCTGATCCTAGATTACGAGCTTGGTTGAGGAAAGAAATACCATAGTCATTCAAATAATCTTTGAGATATTCCAAGAGAACAAAGGAAGTGTTTAGCCCAGCAATAGGGTCAGCTCCCAACCTGGTGTTTTTTCCGTCACCAACTTTCTATCCCAAATGCATTGTGATCCAGGAGAGCGATCTAATGAACTCGTTCCATACGTAGGATGAACCTTGTACTAGAAATACATGTTGTCGAAGCCACTTATCCACATATACATCTTTCAGATATTTATGGCCTATAAGCATAAGCATAGTTAGGCTTATAAGGAGAAGCTTTTAAAAGCTTTTATTTTGTTGTTAGGTTTAATTTTAGGTACTATAGTTAGAGAATTGTTTTTAAAAATGGTTTGGTTATATAAAAAATGTTGTAAAGATTTTTTTATATATAATTAATAGTTAGGAAATATAGATTTAATTATATATTATTTTTATAGTTTTAGTGGGTTTAATGGTTAAGAACATGTGTTTTTATTTTAGAAATTATATGTTTGATTTTGAATGGGGAAAGATATGTACACCTCATTGAAATAGTCAAGTTTCATTTTGAATGGGGTAAGATATATACACCTCGTGACCTTAAAATAGTTAAGTTTGATTTTAGATGGAGAAATATATATGCCGCTCCTTAAATCCCTACAAGGAAAGGGTCCCTAAACTAAACTACAACCTTAAATTTGATTATTATTATTATTAAAAACTAGACAATGTTGCTTTCCTATGTGTCTCTCTACTTATGTTTTCTCTCCTTTTCTGCTTCACAATTCATTAAATCCACATAAAGATACTATTAAGGCTTAGAGGCTTAAATCAATATGTTAAGGCTCCCCAAACTAAAGATAAAGTGATCAATATGTAGAGATCGATCAATTTGTTTTCCAATCCTCTTTAATATGATTTGTTGATAAGGTCTCTTTTATTGTTGACTCTTTATTAGTCCTTGCCATTGGCTAGCGGGGACTCTATGAATGGCCTTGCCATCGTTTTCAATTAATTTACACGCAAAACAAAACAAAGATGATTTATTTTTCCTAAGTTTGCATTCAAACGAATTCAAAGCCGCTTTTTCCACCTATCAATATCATTGATCGATTTATTGAGGCCGCTTTCTCTACCAATCGGTAACCTTGGCCGCTTTCTCCGCCAATGAACCACTTAGACTTCTTATTTGGCCTCATAACGATGCGAGAGCCCAATCCAATGTTTCATTTATAAAATGTAGGAGAGACTGTATGGAGAATTAATGTTAACGCCAAGGTTACCTCTACAACATTAAATGTTTGGATATAGCAACCTTCAAATATCGTAGCCTTCATTCAATATTATTATGTGACTATTGTGAGTGCATGTTAGCCACTTGTTATTATGTGACTATTGTGAGTGCTAGCATGTTGGCCACTTGTATAGTCATTGCATCGCCAAACACTGCACTTACAAAGAGAAACATATACATTCTCTACTGGATTGCAGTGCGGGACCTTCTTTGCAAATACCTCAAAGAGCACAAAAAACATATCTATGTCTCCTAGAATACTAGGCATAATAAATGTGAAGAACTATATGGAGCTGGAGCTTATATTCGATTCATTAATGGAGTTGGAGTTGGAGCTTATATCAGAAGGCAACTTGTTCTCACCCATATGTTTATGCAGGTCTTTGCTATTTCTTCAAAGCATTTACTCTTTCTTCAAAGCATTGTATAAAGACCCCCGCCACAACCAAAACTCCTCCAAGGGCATGCAAAGCAATGGTATAAACATTTATGTGAATATTATGTTGCAGAAATATGAAGGATTTATCATGCAAGATGGATCCTTACATAATACTGTTTTGTACAATTATTCAAATTTATTAGAAGATATCTCTAGTCACTCACATTTGCAAATGAAGACCTTATAAATCAAAACATCAACTAACTACAATTTTGCAATTTTCCACTTACCTTATATAAGAAGCAAAGATCTCTCAACTTTGTACTTCATTGTTTCTGAAAAAAGCAAAGATTCCCCACGGAAGAAGTCTTGGGAGATGAGGCGTTATTCTCCTGATTCTCCTGGCCCCATGCTGATTGCCACTGTTTCTTCTACTAATTCTCGCCGTCAGTGTGGAAGGAGATGGATATATGATAGAACATCTATGACTGTCAGCATAATTCAACATAATTTAGAGGTAAGTTATAAATGTCTCTCGTCCATATACATAATTCAACACAAACAAAAACACAAAAAACCATTTTGATTTAGGGATTCCTACCCTTTGCTTCCTTTAATGATTGAATTGGCATATTGTTATGTGCGATTTTACTCATGAATTCTCTGCTAATGCTATCGATTATTCTGCTTATTCTGATATTCCTTCTGCTTATTCATGTGCATGTGTTATCCCCAAATCCCCATCAAACAAAGTATAAATATAAAAAAAAACTACCAATTTTTACAGTTTTCCATATGTTGCAGCAACCAACTAACTAGAACTAGAATAATAAGAAGGCCAACTACCATATGAGCTAACTAGCATATGAAATATTTTTAATACAAGGAAAGAAACAGAGGTACCGTATTGATGAGCGAGTATATTTAATAATGAAACAACTAAACCACCATGGGGAGCAGCTCCTGCTACTCCAACGCCAACTCCTACAATTGTGTTAACCATTCTTTTATTATTGCTATTGATATAGTGGAATTCATTCGCCATTCCCTAGAGAGAGGAGTTGTCATGGATCTCTTCTTCAATTGCCATAGATGCCATCACATATTTCAACACTTGTGAAAATCTATCTCCCAGTGTTTTCATTGAATACAGTCTTTCCCTCTAATATTATGTAGACTAGTAACTTCAATTTTGATATGTGAACTAGATATTACAGCAAGTTGTATCTTCATCAATTGGATTTAGACGGCGTAAACGTATGTGACTGGTGCCTCGAATTCCAAGCAAAAGGAAAATAAGAAGTCCGAGAAGGTAGTTGACAGTGAAATTGTGTTTTGGTCGGCATCCACAAGTGTTATGATGTAGACTACTTCAGCATCCATAAAATATAAAAAACTACCAATTTTTAAAGTTTTCTGTATGTTGCAACAACCAGTTAGCTAGAACTAGAATAAGAAGAAGGCCAGTTACCAGATGAGCTAACTAGAATAATAAATATTTTTAATACAAGGAAAAAAATAATGAAAGAACTAAACCAACGCAGGGAGCAGCTCCTACTCCTCCAACGCCAATGCCAACTGATTGTGTTAACCATTATTTTCTTATTGCTATTGATATAGTGGAATTCATTCCAGTCATTCCCTAGAGAGAGAAGTTGCCAAAGGCAGAGCTACGCTTGGAAATTTAACAATTCTTGTGCTTTAATCCTCAATGCAATCTTATAAGATGAACTAACTGGCCTTAATCTTCAATGCAATCTTATAAAATGATTTATCTGAAATTTAATTCTTGGAATTCTTAAGTTTAGTCATCAATTTCTGGTCCACAGATGTAATTGCTTGGGCAGTCTACAGTCTATAGTGATAGCACACAGATATTGATATCAACATTTATCCTAACAAAGATAGCAAGCCAGCCACGAAAATAAAAATTATTCGGCATTGAAATATTTAATAAAAAATGAAAAACCTATCACCCAGAATAGAGTTCGATAATACCATAGTCGTTTTCTGTTTTAAGCTCTCAAAAATGGGAATGAGCACTTCCTTGCTAGCTGGCTTCGCAATTGGGCTCCAAGGAACATATATCTTATCTGAAGCTTGCCGGAGATCATATCTAGCGATGAGGTTTTTGTTTGATGAAGGCCACCTGCTTGAATGGCATGCATAAATGCTCAAAGAATCCTATGGAGCATTCAGAAAGTGATGATGGCAAATGCTACTTGTCATATTAGATATTCTCCACAGTTTTATGCATGCAAACGTCCACTTGTCTTATTCGTCATAAATCCAAATGGTGTCTGTAGGATTATGTTTCCTTTGTGTTTTCAAATTTATCTTAGAGTTAACCTTATCAAAACACAATTGAATTATTAAATGGACATTTATCTATGGACACGGTTTTATGCAAATAAGAATCATGAAAAGAAAAGAGCTATAAATTTTGTAATTGCTCTATTCAATCTATCTTGGTTTGAATTAATACACAAAACAAAATTCATGTCATGAAAGCAATGAACGGTAAAAGGGAATACGAGTTGGTCTATGTCATATTACATTTCTCCACCTGTATAACAAGTCACTCGAGAAAATCATTAAATCAGACCATCATCAAAAAATGTTTTGTTATGAATTGATTTAAAACGTTTTGACTTTATTTTACTAAAGCATTTTAAACACGGTAAATAAATAACTTGTGTTTTCTTTTATTTTAAGAAATCTTACATAGACGAAAAAGATTTTAGTTAATAATAAGTAATTATTTGCATCTACAATGGTATTCAAGAAATCGCCTGTCACATGCCTCAATTTTGCAAAATAATATTATCTTATTTGATTTTATTCTAAGACATTATGTTAAATTTTATGCTAAGTTGTAAATGATGACTCAACAGAGTCAAGGATATTGAATGTAATTCTGAATATTTTAATTTTAAATAAATAAAAGTGGAGACAACAGCTTGGGAGAGTTGTTAAAAAGAGTGTTACTGGTCAAGTTGGTGGAGGAGACTAGGTGGAGAGAAAATAGACAAGTGGCAGCACCCTCAAGCACTTCCAATGTTGCAAGTGGCAACCTCCCCACATTTGGGGTCATGATCCCCCAAGAAAACTGGATCAGAGCAGGTGGCTCAATTAATGACAACTAACCCAAAAAGACCTAGGAAATCTTAATAAAAAATCCCATTGAAGAGAGCTGGGGATGCTCATTCCAAGAAGAGAATCATTCAGGTGAATGTACTTCAAAGCATTTCATTGGGAAGGGAATTTGTTGAAGGTGTTTGAGGGGTAAACTACAGAAAGTGATCTAGTACAGCTTTTCACCTGAAGGATCTTGCTGCTGAGTGCAGAGTTAGTACTGAGTCATTGGACTAGTATTTTGTTGCTTGCTCCACCAGTTCTCGACCAAGGAGACCAGGAACAGGCTCGGGGGTCCTGAGAAGACAATGTTTGAGCGCTCTCCAGGAGTTGGTAGGGAGGAACGGCCTCCCAACGATGTTGTCATCCAGCTTTAAAACAGGTTCTACAGTCTTTTATTTCTTGTGTTAAAAGTTTATATCTGAGAATGAATGATTGACGATTGATTTCATGTTTTGTAGTGAACTGATAGAGCTAGTAACCCTTTAGATAGCTTAATATTGAATCTGTAATTGATCAAAATAATCCTACCAGTGTTTTTCACCATCTCGAATAAACCAGACTGTACTCTAGCACAGGTAGTGTGTTTAAAATGGTTGAAGATATGATAGGAATCTGAAATGAATAGAGTTACTTATGTTTTTTAGAGTGTTGGAATCTTTTCTTTCTGTAGATAGTTACTTCCAGAAAAAGAATATTAATCTGCTTAGTTAGGTTATTGTTAAAACCAGACTGTGTATTAAGAATGCTAGAAAAAGAAATAGTCATATTATTAAACTAATAGCAATGTGTTCAAATAGATAAGTTATTCTTTTACACAGTACTTTCTTTTACAAACTATACATCTAACCTGAAATAGAGGAAATAGAAATGTCACAGTTATAATGCTTATTTATTTATGTTAAGTAAGGGTTTTAAGTAGGGTTCTGTTAGTTATATCTTTTACTAATATTAATAGCTAACTTATCCTACAACTATTAAAACCCTAGATAGAGTTTAGTAGCCTATGTTTTAAGTATTATTAACGAGGAACTATCCTTTAACTTTTACAGACAATTTATATATGCAAAGGAGTAATGACAGGGTTGAAAATCCTATTTTCTTTTTATCAAGCTTACACAAATAATCCTATTGAATAAACTAAACTATTATAGAATGTTCTCAGTCTTTATTAATAAAGTATATGTGCAAGTACGTACTTAATAAAATATAGTAAATTTGCATATAATAATATTAACATAAACAATATCATTTATAAATTAATAATTCTTTTAACAAATTGAAGAAATCTTGAAAGAAAGAAAACAAAGATTAATTTCCATAAACCCTAACCTAGAATTCTTTGAGCCATTAAAATTAATCTTAAAATCTTTTGACAATAATTGAACTTAACGAAATAACAATACAGAAATTATCATTATAAAAGTTAAATAGGGTAAAAACCCTAGCTCATATTTCTGAGCAGAAATCTACCAGTATTCTGTATATGCAAATCCATTACAGTAGTAACCTAGGATAAACAATAAGCTTAGTTCTTTTTAACCATTAAAAGAACAAATTAAATTCATTACACAAAGATAAAATACAATAATGAACAACATATACAAAATGTATACTTATAAAAAGAACTGTTCATTTTTATTTTTACAAACAGGATGTATTTGTAAAAGCGAAAGACAGGGTTATAACCCTTATATACATTACAATTACAAATGTCAATACATTGAAGTCATAAACCAAATTAATTGGATTATGTAACTATTAAACAACTAGGTTATTTTAAAATTACTTATAGTCCTTAAAAGACAAACAAAAAGACATTGGTAATTATTATAAACTAGAATTTCCACAACACATTGTAATACTAGTTAATAGCCAAACTAAATAAGTAATAGAAATTGTTAAAAAATTAAGTAGAATAATTTGTTTTAAAACGAGGGTTTCCACAGGATAAACCCTAGCTCGTAACTCTGAGCAAAAAGGAGTAAGATTATAACTAAACTATGACTGTATGTATCAGTCTTAAAAACATTAACAATAAACTTTTTCAGAGTACTTTAAACAGAGCACAAAACTTCATCTACAGTTGAGAAGGGTAAAAGCCCTGAGTACACAGGGCATAATGTTAAGCATATGATAAATTGAGACAAGCTTGAAGACAGAACTGTCTTTACAAGAGAACTATTGTTTAAATTTTAAATAAGCCGTAAAGCTAAACATCAAAACTATTGACAATGCTCAGTTTAAAACTGAGTCTACCCATCGACTAGTGAGGGTTTGAAACTGGGTAAATCAACAAATGACCTGTAAAAGAGACCACATAACTTATGGCGAGTCTAGGAAGGCTTCCCCAAACCCTGGGTTATTCCAAATGACCACCCTGATACAAGTAGGGTAAAACCCAACACATTGACCATAGGGCTTACTCGTATTAAGCCACAAGCCACGGCATTCGAAGACAGCCTGCATACTTCCTCCACCATGGATGTATATAGTCGCGATCCCCTGCAAGAAGTTTTAAATACAAAAGTTAGAAGTTAAATAACTTAAAATTTGTTTATACTATCATAACAGCATATACACCTGTTGCAAGTTAAATAAACGCTAAAACAAATTTTTACCTGTCAATTGAAATGACGAACAGTCTCATAAAAGTATTGTCACCAACAAGATTTGCAAAATATAGACCCAACAGCCTGTAAAGACTGAACCTCATGCAACGACGAGCCATGAGAATGACGAAAGGAAGATTGAGCAGACAGCAAGCCAAGGGCAACGATAGACTCAACAAAGCTTGCAGAGTGAGAACTCACAGCCACTAAGAATGGCTTTAAAACCAAATACCGGAGTCAAAGGCAACGCTAACCCAAGACTCGAGACAACTGGAACAGAAGAGGACTGACGGCCACCATGAAAACCAAGTAGAGCAGCCTCAAGGGCCAGCGTGAACTGTGGAGAAGAAATGAAAAGGGTTAGGGTTATGATGATTCTTATATCTTCCACACTTGGCCAAGAGAAGACCACGTGGTCACGTTAAATCAAACCATGCAGTGGATTGTTTTCTATAGTCGCCTGCATACAATAATAACCAATTATTTAATCATTGAAACGAGGTGAAAACTATATCATAAACCAAATTATTGCCTTGTAAATCGATTACACCGTTCATCATATCATATGCTAGATTAGTGTTAGAATATCAACGATATGATTTACGTTGACCTAGCAAGAAGTGACACCTTTAAACTTTGGTAAATGCCCGAAATCGTTCATGCATAGAACTTATTTCATCATTAACCTTATGTTTATTATATTGTAACATCATTAATACAATATGAATGTTGGTAACGCTTTTCTTTTCTTTAAACGTCGACCTTGATTTGGATAGAGGTCATATGTTATATGGGAGAGCTCAAGTTAACCACACTAGTACATATGGGCGGATTTTTCCACGTTAGTTTTCCACGTTTTTTTACTTTCGTGGAAAAATCAAGGGTAAATTATGCATTTTTACAATTTTTTTTAAGGAAACCCCGACTTTCGTCGCTATATCCACGCGAAGGTAATATGGGCGGATTTTTCCACGGTTTTTCTACTTTCGTGGAAAAATCAAGGCTAAATTATGCATTTTTACAATTTGAAGCCCGACTTTCGTCGCTATATCCACGAGAAGGTAATATTAAGTTTTATTATTTGGATAAGCCCGCGTTTATTTGGCAGTCAAAAGCAACAAGCTGGGTCGAAGGGTCTTGGAGAGGAGAATATAGCTGGGTTTTCACGGGCAGGAGAGGAGAGTAACAGGGCCATAAGCATGGGCTTGTGATCTGCCATTTATATCTTTTGCGTTCAGGAATCATGGGGATGGTGGCAGGGTATCCAACTGCTGACCCTAGCCCCAGGGAAACAGAGCTCACCCGAAATCTGCCACTCATCGAGGCAACTCATGTGGGATTCAGAAATTTCAAGGCAAATCCTATGGGATTCAGAAATTACGATCAGAGGAAAACAAAATATCCAGCTTCCAGCTTAATTTGGACAATTTATAAAAAAATGGACAATCTGGATGTTTTATTCTTGTTTTTCGCATAGGTGGAGGGTTTTAGGATTTATTTAGCGTTTATCTATGGGGTTGTTGGTATTAAACACAGGAAGTTGCTGAGAATAGTCCACTGGAGAAGGCCAAGGCCATGAAAAGCATAGACATTGAAGAAATCGCTATCCCATTGGACCAAGTTAATTCCAGAGTGCCAACTAACATGTACCTATGCCCTAGCGGTATTGACCTTGAGCATTCCATTGCGTTTTCTGATACTCAGCGCCAAGATATCATGGCAGTCCTACTCGAGTGAGTTCAGTTCTAAAAATGTCTTCTTGTTAGATTTAATATCCTTGTTTGAGCAGAATGACATTTATTTAACCATTTTTGCGCTGGGCTACTTGATACAGTTCGTTCCAGAATGCTGCTAGAATTTGGAAAGTGTTTATAGACACTGATATGGGTCTCCATGGAGAAACTGGTGCTTATGCAGCTATTGGTTTAGGTATTGCTGACTTCTTATGCATTCCCCTACATCTGGATATGTCTGATTGGTATGGAGTGCAGGTTTTGCTCAATGATGTTGAGATTCTTCATGACTTTGATG
>LPNX011068982.1:247969-278386 GCA_001517045.1 Pseudotsuga menziesii | reverse complement strand
GGAACTTTGCGACGTCTTTCCGTCGATATAGCGACGTCTGACCGTCGCAGGTATTGGGGTTTGTCTTTTTCATTTTAGGAAGGGCCGTCGCAATTGCGACGTCTTTCCGTCGCTATAGAGACGGCCTACCCATGGAAATATACACACAGCAAAATAGAACATCGTCACTCTTGCCACGCAATTAACAGGTCATCGCTATTGCAACGAAATAGTTTCCACGGGAAAAAAAGACATAGACGTGGCAATTTCCACACTTCTCCGTGGAAATTGCCACGTTTTGGCCGTGGCAAAATTGATCACTTGTATTGGTGCCACCGAACAACTATAATTTTCTTATGTAGAAACATTATAGTTTATACCTGCTTAATCTCTTGTAAAACAACAATTCAAGTTATAACTTTTATAAATGGCATAACGTAATATTTTGGAGAATCATAAACTCTATTTTAAACTTGTTTATGACTTTGAACTAATTATAGATTTGAATGTCTAATAAACAAAATAGATTATGCATGTCTATAAGTCATATAAGAACTAATAAATCAGATGGTAGCAAAACTATGAAGTTGACAAAGTGTATCGTAAGAACACTTTTATGAAATTCTTTTACATAGTTCAGAGCGACGAAACTTTGATGGATTTTGGCTGTGACTCAACTTGGTATTTGCTAATGATTCACCATTTCTATTGGTTAGTAAAATGGTTATATAATTATACAAAATAACTAGAAAGTTGACCTTTTTCGGAAGCATCAATCTCAGTAAAACTGTTTGTAAAGAGTAACTTAATAAAAGAGGAGTATCATAGAAAATTAAGAAATTGAATAGGAATGATCCTACCTGAGTCCAGGATTATTAGAACCACATGGTTCGACATGAAGTTATGAAGTATAGGCAAACATTTATTTCATGTGAGAAAGCATTATGGTTTTTGTTAGCACAAATCAAACTTTTAATGACAAGAAGGTTAAAGGCTGTAAGTTTCCTCGCAGAAGTGAAATGTTGAACAGTTGTTACACAGATAAGATAATATATTATTGATTACATACTGACAAAACAACCATTATAACATTGCAAGTTATGCACACTAAAGTAGAGGTACTTTGTAACTAAGATTATAATTTTAGAGCCGCAAAACATATATTATATCGCTACATACTTCTTAACTTTATTACAAGAAAAACTGAAGGAAGCCAAATGGTTTTACCTCACAGAAGTTGTTTGGAATTTAGCAGCTTAATTACTAAGCTTTATAATTGCAAATAAAACACTACTGGATACTTTATGAATTTTAAAACATTACTCATTCGATCATACCTGTAAACCTGTAAAAACCAGTAATCTTCTGCATTAGCACAAATGCTAAGTAAGCCCCGGATTCAAAAGTTAGATTCCACCTACTTGACATGAAGAGACTCATCAGTAAACTGAAATAAAACAATACACAAGTAAACCTTATTCTTGTTACAAAAGAGAACTGTTGAGTTAACATAATTGAGACTTTGTAAAACTAATCACTTGATTGTTTCTTTTATTGCTAACCTTTAGGTGTTAGTAAACCGCAAGTTTTAGCATTTGTTGTTATCTCAAAATTTTAAATTTTTGTGAAAATTTGGGGTTTTGACATGTGGTATCAGAGCACAAGGTTCAAACACTAGGCCTTAATGAAGCCCAACTAGATTTCATGAAACAGTAAATTAAATTATTATGTTGACGTACTTTATTTTAAATGTTATAAAACAGAGAATTGTTTTCTGAAGTTTAACAGTCAGGTATGGAAAGGCTGGAAGAGTATGCAGAGCAGGAGTCTCCAGTTATTGAAACAAGAAATTTACCAAGAGATCCTATACCAGAGGATTTAACTACCAATTCCTCATAATTGTTACAAACTGTAAAAGACTTAAAAACTGAAATGGAGTCTATAAAGTGAGAAAATGAAAGGATTCTGAGGGCTCAAGAAGAGCTGAATCAGATCCTAATTGAAAAGTTTCAAATTAAGGGGAGGGGTAGAAGATCAGAATCAGAAGATGCCAGTCATCAACGTAAATCTAAAAAGATGAAACATACAAAAACTAAAAGTAGTTCGTCTTCTGAAGTGTTTGGTGAACAACGAAATTACCATTCTACTAGTGACAGTAGTGATGATAATCTGTACACTAAAAAGAGGAAATACAAACCTTATGAGGAAATTTCCAGGGAATTCAAAAAGATAAAACCATCAACCTTTAATGGAGACACTGAGAAAGGGGAGGAAGCTGAATCCTAGTTATCTGGGATGAAGAAGTACTTCCAAATATATAACTATTCTAACCATTTAAAGGCTAGAATGGCTATATATAACCTCTCAGGAAAGGCTGACATTTGGTGGCAGGACTTGAAAAGAGTTAAGGGCATAAAAGAGAAAGATGTTAACTGGATTACCTTTAAGAGGTATTTCAAAAATAAATTCCTGTCTGAGCAGTATTATGAGGAGAGAGCCAAAGAGTTTTATGAGCTAAAGTTAGGATCAATGACAATGAAGGATTTGAACAGCAAGTTCTTAAGTCTACTTAGGTATGTATCATATTAAAGATAGAATTGAATATGATAACCCAAACACGTTGGAGGAAGCTATGAGAAAAGGTAACTTCTGTTTTGAGTAGAATTGGAAGAAAGAAGGCTTGGCCAACTGGAAAGTTAAGAAAAATAATAATCAGTTTGAACAAAAAAAGAAGGATTTTGTGCCTAGCAGAAATTTCAAAAACAATAAGGCCAAAAAATATTCTAATAACAAGAATTTCCAAGGAAACAAGAGCAATACACCCAACAATCAGAATAATCCTAAAGATAAGGAATTTGCAAATAATCATGGAAATTTTACCAAGATTTTTGAATGCAAAGAGCCTATCAAGTGCTGGAAGTGTAATGGCCCACATTATGCTTCAGTCTGTCCAAACTAGAAGAAGACTGTTAGCAACATTCATACCATACAGGAGGAGCTGACCGTTGGGGAGCTAGCAAGGAGTATGCCTAGAATCAACGTAGCCTTGGATAATCGACAAGCTGAATATCAGACTTCCATGGTGGAGGTAGAAGGTATGATAAATCAGACCCCTGTAACTATTTTGATTGACCCAAGTGCTAGTCTCAGTTATATTGCACCTCAAATAGTAGAAAATTTTAAATTATGTGTTGAAAAATTTGAGAATTCATGGTTAGTTCAGTTAGCCACTAGTGCTAAAAGAAAAGTAACTTGCTTTGTTAAAGAATGTGCAATAGTTATGGATAATTTTGAAACTGTTGTCAAGCTTAATGTTTTGCCTCTTGGTTCTTATGATTTGCTGATTGGTATGGACTAGTTAGAACAACACAGAGTAATTCTAAACTGTTATAATAAAACTTTCACATGCTTAAACAGTGATAAAAAACCAATAAGTGTTAAAGGAATCCCTAGAAAAACCACCATAAGGAAGATTTATGCCCTATATTAAATTGAGCACATAGATCTGTGGACAAACACACAACTCACATGATAGATCACACAATTTACTCAGTTATTGAAGAATGAAACAGTGCAAAAATGGCTTGCAGCTATGAATGCTTTTCATTAATCAAAGAGTAATTATATAGATAATTACAATGAAGTACAATGGATTTAATAGCCACCAGCAATTCGAATCCACATGAGAAAGTTCGAATTGATTAGACTCTACTTGACTATAGGTAACCAATACCTTGTCTAAATCACTATCGGAGGACTCAATAGTTAACTGACCTTGTCTAAACCATAACCGGAGTTCATCGGAGCTCTAAAACACAACTCAAGTGTTACATTCAGTGTTGACTAAGGTTAACTGACTGTGGTAGGTGAGAAATGCGCCCCACATGAATGCAGTCAAGTAAACCTAGTGCTAACTGAATGTAGAGGAATAGAACTGAATGTAACTAACTCCTAACTTAGCTTGACTAGTCATCAACTAAAGTGAACTGACCTTGGTTGGTTTCGGCACTCCCAGTGGCTTCCTAAATTGTAGGGATTGGTCTAGGAGGCTCCTAAACTGATGCAATCAAGTGCAATCAGTGGTAGTGAAACTTAATTAGTGTTCCCCACACTTTAGTAACTGAAACATGTGCCCCAATTAGGTCAAGTGGACCCAATGGTGTTAATGACTATAAATAGACTGGATGGACTCCCGATTTAGACATATGACCAAATTTGGACAAGGGAGGATTAATAATCCTAACACCCCCCCTAAATGCTAACTTGGGAAAACTATGGGCCCTGGTAACTAATACCATAGGTCACCCATTACATCAAGTAAAGTAAAGTAACTGCTCAAAAACAAGGTGCTGGGGAAAAACCACATGGGAAAAAATCCCCCCCTCTAATTAAGCAGGTAGAATCAGGATCAATCTGGTTCTTCTGTGCACAGGTATCCTGGGGCCTGGCATGTGAACCTCTCCATCATTGTGTCTGGAGTAATCTTCCTCTTTGGAAGAAGAATGATATGCTCAACTAAATCAGAAATATAGACAGCTGCCGGATGAAGACTTGACCCATGTAGAGCAACTCAAGTCAACTGAAAAGTGAGAAAAGGTTCTTGAGAATTCAAAGAATGTGAGGAACACTCAAGAAACTGATATGTTGCAGCCATGAACAGCAAACCATGAGTGGTAAGAACAGCCCCAATTGTTAGGAGTAGGTGTCCAGGCGGATGCAGAAAATCTTCCTCTTTACTAGTTCTATGAGGAGATGAGCATGTGATCAATGGTAGAGAAGAACTGGGACTGTTGAGAGCGAATGCTTGAGCTCCATAGTCTGATATAGCTTCTTAAATAGATAAAGAATCACATAATAAAATATCAGCAACCTCATATGAGAAAACTAACACCAAATCCCCATCAGCAGTTTTGAAGAGAAAGTGCGGTACTTGATTTTTCACACCGGAATTGGTGAGAGCAGCTGCAAGCATGACTGAAGGATTTTGGATTTTAAAATATGAACCAAATAATATCATATCAGAAATTAAATCAAATCTAAATAGGTTCAAAATAGATCCAAAACTATGAAATGGAATCAAATCCCCAGCAACAGTTTTGTAGGAGACTTGCGGTACTTGTTTCTTCACACCGTTGATGAGAACAGCTACAAGTGGTACTGAAAGATTATGAATTTGATATATTAAACCAAGCAACATCAGATTCGATCTAAATAATATCATGTCAGATCCAATAATATTAATATCATATTCAAATAAATGGTTAACCAAGACAGTGGATGCACAGCTTTCTTCTTCTTCAAAATTATGAATTTTGGTGCATGCAATCCTGTAGGAATTTGCTGGAAAATATAGATCATGGGGAGTGAATGGATTACTCTGGTAATCTGATATTTCTTCCAAAATATCCAATGTATCACATATTTTCACACCAGCAGCAACATTAGAGGGAGAAAAATCAAATTTCTCTTCACTTTCGGAAGCAATTACTGGTAAATTTTGCATAGAATTTAAAGGAAAATCACCAGTGAATGTTTGCATGGAAGTGCAGCAGAATTTTTCTTCAATATCAAAGATTCAAATGTCTTCTTCTGTTTCAGCAATATGAGAAGATGAGATATCAGAGATCTCATGAACTTCTGGAGCATCAGGAGAAGGAGTCACTGCATGGAGACTGTCTTCAATTCGAATTGCCTGTGTAGAAGTTTCTTCTTCTTCTTCATCTTGAACAACTTTATCAGAGAGAATGGAGGCCAATATTTTTGGATCAAGGATGCTTATGGTGCTGGATGTGCTCTCCAAAGTGCTATTATGATCCTCATCAATCATTCCAAAGGTTCTTTCCAATCTTGTCCAGAGTTCCTGTAGATCTTTAATAGATCTACTGAGGTAGCGCAAGCTAAGAGAAAGAGCCAGTTTCATTATTTCAAAAGCTGCATCCTTTGCATTTAGCCAGTCATTTTCACTCTCAAAATACTTTCTATCGAGTCCATTAGACACCCAAAGGAGATCTTGTCTTTTCAGAAATGTAATTATCTTCACCTTCCATTCATAATAGTCTGAGGATTGGGTCAGAAGAAGAACTAATGAATCCATTCAAAGTTGTACCTGCAAAACAAAAAAAATGATCCAGTAGGAGATCTGAGGAGGAGAAGTGCCTTGTTTGTCGAGGCTCTGATACCATATTAAATTGAGCACATAGATCTGTGGACAAACACACAACTCACATGATAGATCACACAATTGACTCAGTTATTGAAGAATGAAACAGTGCAAAAATGGCTTGCAGCTGTGAATGATTTTCATTAATCAAAGAGTAATTAGATAGATAATTACAATGAATTACAATGGCTTTAATAGCCACAAGCAATTCGAATCCACATGAGGAAGTTCAAATTGATTAGACTCTACTTGACTATAAGTAACCAAGACCTTGTCTAAATCACTATCGGAGGACTCAATAGTTAACTGACCTTGTCTAAACCATAACCGGAGTTCATCGGAGCTCTAAAACACAACTCAAGTTTTACATTTAGTGTTGACTAAGGTTAACTGACTGTGGTAGGTGAGAAATGCGCCCCACATGAGTGCAGTCAAGTAAACCTAGCGCTAACTAAATGCAGAGGACTAGAACTGAATGTAACTGACTCCTAACTTAGCTTGACTAGTCATCAACTGAAGTGAACTGACCTTGGTTGGTTTCGGCACTCCTAGTGGCTTCCTAAATTGTAGGGATTGGTCTAGGAGGCTCCTAAACTGATGCAATCAAGTGCAATCAGTGGCAGTGAGCCTTAATTAGTGTTCCCCACACTTTAGTAACTGAAACATGTGCCCCAATTAGGTCAAGTGGACCCAATGGTGTTAATGACTATAAATAGACTGGATGGACTCTCGATTTAGACATGACTCCCAATTTTGACATATGAACAAATTTGGACAAGGGAGGATTAATAATTCTAACACCCTATAGCTTAAGAGAGTTGTTAGAAAGGGATGTAAAGCTTATGTAGTAACAATTACTGATGAGAAAAGTTTAATTAAAACAGATAAGTTAAAAGTGGAAGCCATACCAGTCTTAAAATAATATGTTGATGTATTCCCAGAAGAAATTTTGGGATTACCTCTAAAAAGGGAATTGGATTTCACCATTGAACTGGTACCGGGTGCAGTACCTAGCTCAAAGGCCCCGTATTGAATGAACATATTGGAACTTAATGAATTAAAATCTCAATTAAAAGAATTAATTGATAAAAATTATATTCGACCAAGTGTGTCTCCCTGGGGGGCACCTGTCATCCTCATAAAGAAGAAGGACGGAACTATGCGACTTTGCATAGGTTACCGTCAGTTAAACAAGATGACCATCAAAAATCGATATCCGTTGCCCCGGATAGATGATCTGTTTGATCAACTATGTGGAGCCACGGTGTTTTCGAAAATAGATTTAAGGGCTGGATATCATCAAGTGAGGATTAAAGATGAAGACATCTTTAAGACAGCTTTTAGAACAAGATATGGTCATTACGAATTTGTCGTAATGCCATTCGGGCTTACTAATACCCCAGCAGTATTCATGTGTTTAATGAACAACGTGATGCATAAGTATTTAGATAAGTTTGTGGTCGTGTTTATCGACAACATTCTAATCTATTCAAAAACTGAAGAAGAACATAAAGAACATCTAAAAATTGTTTTGCAAGAGTTGCGAGAACATCAACTCTTCGTAAAGTTTTGTAAATGTGATTTCTTCAAGGATAAGATTCAGTATTTAGGTCATGTGGTGACCAAGGAAGGAATTTCCATAGATCCTGAAAAGATAACGGCAATCGAAGATTGGCCGGTTCCTAAGGATGTGACGGATGTTCGATCTTTCATGGGCATTACCGGTTACTACCCGAGGTTCATTGAAGGTTTTTCGAGGATAGCAAATCCAATAACTTCCTTGCAGAAGAAAGGAAAGAAGTCGAAACTGGAATTAGAAATGTGAAGAAAGCTTTTAAAAGTTAAAAACTTTATTAACCAACGCACCTATTTTAAGAATAGCAGATCCTAATAAATAATTTGTAGTGTGCACTGACGCCTGTAATGATGGCTTAGGTGGTGTTCTGACTCAAGAAGGGCATGTTATTGCCGATGAGTCTAGAAAGTTAAAAGTTCACGAAAAGAATTATGCAACATATGATTTGGAATTAGCAGCTGTAATACATGCCTTAAAGAAGTGGCAACATCATCTAATTGGCAGAAAATTTATTTTAATGACTGACAATAAAGGATTGAAGTATCTGTTAGATCAGCCTAATTTAAATGCTAGACAAGCTAGGTGGTTAGCTTTCTTAAGCGAGTGTGATTTTGAAATTCAGCATATAAAAGGTAAAGAAAATAAAGTTGCCGATGCATTAAGTAGGAATGTAAGGCTGAATTTTGCAGCAGCTATCAGCACCTATGTTTCAGACTTAGATGAACAGCTTAAAGAAGGAATAGAACAAGATGAAATTTACCAGAATTTGCAAGCTAAAGCTAAAGAAAATCCAACAGAAAACTTAATTAAGGGTTACAGTTTAAATGAAAAAATAATTTTTACTGTATAAAGATAGGGTATATGTACCTAAAGTTAAGCTGTTAATTCTGGATGAAATCCATAAAACACCATATTCAGGTCATCCAGGTTATCAAAAGACTATAACCATGTTAAGAAAAGAGTATTCCTGGCCAAATATGAAAACTGAAGTAGTAGAATATATTGCTAGGTGTTTTGAATGTCAATAGGTAAAAACTGAACATCAACACCCAGTTGGTTTGCTTCAGCCTTTACCCATACCTAACTGGAAATGGGAGATAATTAGTCTAGATTTTATTACTGGGTCGCCTAGAAATCAAAATCAGAATGATTCTATCATGGTAGCAGTTGATAAGTTAAGCAAAGCAGCTCACTTTATACCTGTTAAAACTACTTATAAAGCTGCAAACATAGCTGATATTTTTCTAAAACAGATTTTTCGACTACATGGAGTACCAAAAGTCATAATCTCAGATAGAGATCCTAAGTTTACAGGAAACTTTTGGAAGTCTTTGTTTAAAGGGTTAAACACCACATTAAATTTTAGTACTTATTTCCATCCTCAAATAGATGGACAAACTGAAAGGGTAAACCAAGTATTAGAAGATCTATTAAGAATGTTTGTGAAAGACCAGCCTGGTAAATGGGAGGACTATTTACATCTGGTAGAATTTGCTTATAATAATAGTTATCAGACATTAGCCAGATTTAGTCCTTTTGAAATTTTATATGGATGGAAATGTAATACTCATATCTCTTGGAGTAATCCAGTAGATAGATTGGTATTAGGTCCAGAACTGTTAAAAGAAATGGAAGAAATTGTAAAACAAGTGAAGGGAAATCTGAAAGTGGCACAGGATCGGCAGAAAAGTCAAGCGGAATTAAAAATAACTCCAAAGGAGTTTCAGGTAGGTGAACATGTGTTCATCAAGGTAAGGCCGAAAAAGAGCTCTCTGAAACTGGGGAGTTGTGCAAAATTGGCACCTCGTTACTGTGGCCCATTTGAAATTCTGTCTAGGATTGGACAAGTAGCTTATCAATTAGCATTACCACCTAATTTAAGAGTACATAATGTTTTCCACATTTCAGTATTAAAAAAATATGTTCATGATGCTACTCATGTTGTTAACTGGAATGATGTACAGGCAGAACCAGAAGGAGATTTTCTAGTGGAACCGGACTGTATCCTCGGGAGGAGGAAGATTACACTTCAGAACCGCACCATTGAACAGGTGAAGGTGTAATGGAAGCACCTTAGTCCAGAGGAATCCACCTGGGAATTGGAAAGTAAAATGCAAGATGCATATCCAATTCTGTTTCAAGGGAATTCTGAGGATGAAGAATAAATAACATTGAGGACGATGTTATATTCTAAGGGGGTGTGTATGTCACATGCCCCAATTTTGCAAAATAATATTATCTTATTTGATTTTATTCTAAGACATTATGTTAAATTTTATGCTAAGTTGTAAATGATGACTCAACAGAGTCAAGGAAATTGAATGTAATTCTGAATATTTTAATTTTAAATAAATAAAAGTGGAGACAACAACTTGGGAGAGCTGTTAAAAAGAGTGTTACTGGTCAAGTTGGTGGAGGAGACTGGGTGGAGAGAAAATAGACAAGTGGCAGCATCCTTAAACACTTCCAATGTTGCAGGTGGAAACCTCCCTACATTTGGGGTCATGATCCCCCAAGAAAGTGGGATCAGAGCAGGTGGCTCAATTAATGACAACTAACCCAAAAATACCTAGGCAATCTTAATAAAAAAACCCATTGAAGAGAGCTGGGGCTATTCATTCCAAGAAGAGAATCATTTAGGTGAATGTACTTCAAAGGATTTCATTGGGAAGGGAATTTGTGGAAGGTGTTTGAGGGGTAAACTGCAGAAAATGATCTAGTATAGCTTTTCAACTGAAGGATCTTGCTGCTGAGTGCAGAGTTGGTATTGAGTCATTGGACTAGTATTTTGTTGCTTGCTCCACCAGTTCTCAACCAAGGAGACCAGGAACAGGCTTGGGGGTCCTGAGAAGACGATGTTTGAGCGCTCTCCAGGAGTTGGTAGGGAGGAACGACCTCCCAATGCTGTTGTCAACCAGCTTTAAAACAGGTTCTACAGTCTTTTATTTGCTGTGTTAAAAGTTTATATCTGAGAATGAATGATTGATGATTGATTTCATGTTTTGTAGTGAACTGATAGAGCTAGTAACCCTTTAGATATTTTAATATTGAATCTGTAATTGATGAAAATAATCCTACGGGTGTTTTCCCCATCTAGAATAAACCAAACCGTACTCTAGCACAAGTAGTGTGTTTAAAATGGATGAAGATATGATAGGAATCTGAAATGAATAGAGTTACTTATGTTTTTCAAAGTGTTGGAATCTTTTCTTTCTGTAGATAGTTACTTCCAGAAAAAGAATATTAATCTGGTTAGTTAGGTTATTGTTAAAACTAGACTGTGTATTAAGAATGCTAGAAAAAGAAATAGTCATATTATTTTACTAATAGCAATGTGTTCAAATAGGTAAGTTATTCTTTTACACATTACTTTCTTTTACAAACTATACATCTAACCTGAAATAGAGGAAATAGAAATGTCACAGTTATAATGCTTATTTATTTATGTTAAGTAAGGGTTTTAAGTAGGGTTCTGTTAGTTATATCTTTTACTAATATTAATAGCTAACTTATCCTACAATTATTAAAACCCTAGATAGAGTTTAGTAACCTATGTTTTAAGTATTATTAACGAGGAACTGTCCTTTAACTTTTACAGACAATTTATATATGCAAAGGAGTAATGACAGGGTTGAAAATCCTATTTTCTTTTTATCAAGCTTACACAAATAATCCTATTGAATAAACTAAACTATTATAGACTGTTCTCAGTCTTTATTAATAAAGTATATGTCCAAGTACGTACTTAATAAAATATAGTAAATTTGCAGATAATAATATTAACATAAACAGTATCATTTATAAATTAATAATTCTTTTAACAAACTGAAGAAATCTTTAAAGAAAGAAAACAAAGATTAATTTCCATAAACCCTAAACTGGAATTCTTTGAGCCATTAAAATTAATCTTAAAATCTTTTGATAGTAATCGAACTTAACGAAATAACAATACAGAAATTATCATTATAAAAGTTAAATAGGGTAAAAACCCTAGGTCAAATTTATGAGCAAAAATCTACCAATATTCTTTATATGCAAATCCATTACAGTAGTAACCTAGGATAAACAATAAGGTTAGTTCTTTTTAACCATTAATAGAACAAATTAAATTCATTACACATAGATAAAATTTAATAATGAACAACATATACAAAATGTATACTTATAAAAAGAACTGTTCCTTTTTATTTTTACAAACAGGATGTATTTGTAAAAGTGAAAGACAGGGTTAAAACCCTTATATATATTACAATTACAAATGTCAATACATTGAAGTCATAAACCAAATTAATTGGATTATGTAACTATTAAACAACTAGGTTATTTTAAAATTACTTACAGTCCTTAAAAGACAAACAAAAAGACGTTGGTAATTATTATAAACTAGAATTTCCACAACACATTGTAATACTAGTTAACAGTCAAACTAAATAAGTAATAGAAATTGTTAAAAAATTAAGTAGAATAATTTGTTTTAAAACGAGGGTTTCCACAGGATAAACCCTAGCTCATAACTCTGAGCAAAAACGAGTAAGATTATAACTAAACTATGACTATATGTATCAGTCTTAAAACATTAACAATGAACTTTTACAGAGTACTTTAAATAGAGCACAAAACTTCATCTACAATTGAGAAGGGTAAAAACCCTGAGTACACAGAGCATAATGTTAAGCATACGTTAAATCGAGACAAGCTTGAAGACATAACTGTCTTTACAAGAGAACTATTGTTTAAATTTTAAATAAGCCGTAAAGCTAAACATCAAAACTATTTACATTGCTCAGTTTAAAACCCAGTCTACCCATCGACTAGCGAGGGTTTGAAACTGGGTAAATCAGCAAATGACCTGTAAAAGAGACCCAATAACTTATGGCAAGTCTAGGAAGGCTTCCCCAAACCCTGGGTTATTCCAAATGACCACCCCGATAAAATTAGGGTAAAATCCAACACATTGACCACAGGGCTTACCCGTATTAAGCCACAAGCCACGGCATTCGAAGACAGTCTGCATACTTCCTCCACCGTGGATGTATATAGCCGCGAGCCCCTTCAAGAAGTTTTAAATACAAAAGTCAGAAGTTAAATAACTTAAAATTTGTTTATACTATCGTAACAGCATATACACCTACTGCAAGTTAAATAAACGCTAAAACAAATTTTTACCTGTCAATTGAAACGATGAACAATCTCGTAAAAGTACTGTCACCAACAGGCTTTGCAAAATATAGACCCAACAGCCTGTAAATACTGAACCTCACACAACGGCGAGCCATGAGGACAACGAAAGGAAGATTGAGCAGACAGCAAGCTAAGGGAAACGATAGACTCAACAACACTTGCAGAGTGAGAACTCACAGCCACTAAGTATGGCTTTAAAACCAAATACCGGAGGCAAAGGCAACGCTAAACCAAGACTCGAGACAACTGGAGCAGAAGAGTACTGACGGCCGCCATGAAAACCAAGCAGAGCAGCCTCAAGGGCCAGCGTGAACTACGGAGAAGAAATGAAAAGGGTTAGGGTTACGATGGTTCTTATATCTTCCACGCTTGGCCAGGAGAAGACCATGTGGTCACGCTAAATCAAACCATGCAGTGGATTGTTTTGTATAGTCGCCTGCATACAATAATAACCAATTATTTAATCATTGAATCGATGTGAAAACTATATCATAAACCAAATTATTGCCTTGTAAATCGATTACATCGTTCATCATATCATATGCTAGATTAGTGTTAGAATATCAACGATATGATTTATGTTGACCTAGCAAGAAGTGACACCTTTAAACTTTGGTAAATGCCCGAAATCGTTCATACATAGAACTTATTTCATCATTAACCTTATGTTTATTATATTGTAACATTGTTAATACAATATGAATGTTGGTAACCCTTTCTTTTCTTTAAACGTTGACCTTGATTTGGATAGAGGTCATATGTTATATGGGAGAGCTCAAGTTAACCACCGAACAACTATACTTTTCTTATGTAGAAACATTATAGTTTATACATGGTTAATCTCTTGTAAAACGACAATTCAAGTTATAACTTTTATAAATGGCATAATGTAATATTTTGGAGAATCATAAACTCTATTTTAAACTTGTTTATGACTTTGAACTAATTATAGATTTGAATGTCTAATAAACAAATAAGATTATGCATGTCTATAAGTCATATAAGAACTAATAAATCAGATGATAGCAAAACTATGAAGTCGACAAAGTGTATCATAAGAACACTTTTATGAAATTCTTTTACATAGTTCAAAGCGACAAAACTTTGATGGATTTTGGCTGTGACTCAACTTGGTATTTGATAATGATTCCCCATGTCTATTGGTTAGTAAAATGGTTATAGAATTATACAAAATAACTAGAAAGTCGACCTTTTTCGAAAGCATCAATCTCAGTAAAACTGTTGGTAAACAGTAACTTAATACAAGAGGAGTATCATAGAAAATTAAGAAATTGAATAGGAATGATCCTACTTGAGTCCATAATTATTAGAACCACATGGTTTGACATGAAGTTAAGAAGTATAGGCCAACATTGATTTCATGTGAGAAAGCATTATGGTTTTTGTTAGCACAAATCAAACTTTTAATGACAAGAAGGTTAAAGGCTGTAAGTTTCCTCGCAGAAGCGAAATGTTGAAGAGTTGTTACACAGATAAGATAATATATTATTGATTACATACCGACAAAACAACCATTATAACGTTGCAAGTTATGCACACTAAAGTAGAAGTACTTTGTAACTAAGATTATAATTTTAGAGCCGCAAAACATATCTTACTATCGCTACATACTTCTGAACTTTATTACAAGAAAAACTGAAGGAAGCCAAATGGTTTTACCTCACAAAAGTTGTTTGGAATTTAGCAGCTTAAATACTAAGCTTTATAATTGCAAATAAAACACTGTTGGATACTTTATGAATTTTAAAACGTTACTCGTTCGATCATACCTGTAAACCTGTAAGAACCAGTAATCTTCTGCGTTAGCACAAATGCTAAGTAAGCCCCGGATTCAAAAGTTAGATTCCACCTACTTGACATGAAGAGACTCATTAGTAAACTGAAATAAAACAATACGCAAGTAAACCTTATTCTTGTTACAGAAGAGAACTGCTGAGTTAACATAATTGAGATTTTGTAAAACTAATCACTTGACTGTTTCTTTTATTGCTAACCTTTAGCTGTTAGTAAACCGCAAGTTTTAGAATTTGTTGTTATCTCAAAATTTTAAATTTTTGTGAAAATTTGGGGTTTTGACATCACCCAAGCAAGATAAACACTTATTTTATTTTTTGGAAAATCATAAAATGACCGTTTTCATGCGCCGAACTCCACCGAAACCAAATTCCATCTTTTGAGGGATTATGCACCAGCTCATCAAAATGTCATAAGAAGAAAATTAAATGTTCACACCAACCAGTTGATAAGAGTAAACTTGTATTAAAAGTTTTCACCGTACTGTTGAAGACATAAAAGAGGGAAGGTCGTCTAGATTTGAGTCTACTTCAATGAAGAATAATGAGCCAAAACTACGTGAACAAAGATACCATATTTCTTCTAAAACAAACTGTGATATCATACTTAGAGATTAATGGGCCACGAATTACTACATGAACAGTTCAAATTCCAGTGCCCCTTACATCTTATGCTTGAATGGTTCATTTGTAATTCGGGGTAAATAATGTGAAGTGTGGATCCCATACGGATTCCTTTGAGTTCCAGTATATATTTTTTATTCCCACCTTTCTCGTAGTTGAAAATTTTGAGATACAAAATTTCATAGCTCTATATACTATACACTTTCCTATTATAATTAGCATCAACGAAACAATAAACACCACACAAAAAAATAATTTTTTGCAATCGCAGCCTTTTATTGCAGCTTTTTTTTTAAAAGACATATATATATATATATATAGCTAAAACTGAAACTACTGGATCAATGTAATACCCCGATTTTGACCCTGTTTGCATTAAAGGGTACATGATGTATATTTTGTAATTAATCATGTTGAGGAGCTAAAGGCAAAAGCCCCACCATCGATTTGGTTGTGTATGTTTCAACAATAGGGATCATTGTCGATGGTATATCGTGCTATCCGGCACATTATAGTATGCACATCAATTTAATTAAACCTACAACAAGCTATGACGGTGCAACGTTAAATGAAAAGGGCATGATTCCTAAGGTTAAGGGGGGGGGGGGGGGGGGGGGGGTTGTCTAACCCGTGGGGGCCACTGGGAGTTTGCCATGTGTCGACCACCTTGTCGTTCTGTTGTTCTATTGTTAGTTGGGGCAGCGATTTGCTAGCAGAAAAACCACTACCACGCCCATGCCTGCTCTCACTCTCCACGACGTGCGGATGGTCTGCCCACTAACCAGTTCGTGAGTTTGTTCAATTTCTTCACGCGACAAATTTAAAGGAATCCACATTTCCATTGGGGAGGATTCGCCATTCCTTCACACACCGCTTGATAATCGGAGAAACGTTCTTCCTCTTGTTCAGACAGAAAGGAGTTTGTATCTTCTACCATTGCCAAACTGTGCAGCATTCTATTTATTCCACCATTGCCGATTGTGAAGGGGGCATTGGCTTCATCGTTGTGTAGGGACCATGGTTGTCCAACATTGCTGGTGTGTATGGATTGCAGAGTGGTCTGTTGTTTCATCATGACCCGTGTTGTGAGTTCCTTCTGTGTGTTTCTTCCACTTTTTGTTTTGGGCTGTGTCTTTTTCCCCTCACGCATGGATTGAGGATTGGTTCCTTCCCCATCTACAGACTGTGTATTATTCCGTTGTTTCTTTAGGGGATTGGGCTATTTATCTATCCCTAGTTGGGTTGTTGTGTGTGCAAACATCCTTTTGGGGTTTTGATGTGCGCCTATGTTTTCCCCTTTCCATGCTAGGAGTGCGGCTTCTTTCCTTTTTGCGGACTGTGTAATGTTGCCATCGTTTCATTGTGATATTGGGGCTGTTGTCTTTTTCTGGTTTCAGGTTGCTGTGTGTGCAAGTGCCTTTTTGGGTTGTTGTTGATTTGTTTTGGTAATGCTAGGGCCAAGAACAAATCTGAGTTGTCTTGAGGACTTGAGCCATGTTCATTCTTTCGTTTGGGGTTGTCACCCTGTTGTCTTCATCTTCTTCACAGAGCTGTGAACTGTTTGTTTTGTTGTAGTATGCAGTGGTTGGTCTTCGAATTGATGAGAGTAGGATTAGAGGTTGGGTATGCTTGAGAAAACTGGTGTTTGAGGTCACCAGCTTAGCATTTAGCCTTTCCTAGCTCCTTGACAGCCTGATAAACCCTATTGTGTGGGCTTGGTTGATTTGTGTACCTTGGCTGTGTGTAAGCCTGCTTTGACCCTTATTCCTTGAGGAATAATGCCCAGCTCGGGGGTGGCAGTGTTGCTGAGAGACTGATGATCATGTTGGCCTATGGTTGGGTGGAACGTTGTAGCGATGTAGCTAGTTGCGGGACGAGTTCCTATCAGATGAGTATTCTTGTCCATTTTACTTCTGCAATTATATTTACTGATTAATGAATATGATGAACATGTGGCATGCTTGAATGAATGTATGTTTGCTTTCACTATGTATATGAAGGATTATGCATCTTAATATGTATTATGTTTAAGATTTTTATTTCAGCATTATATGCATGTTCATGTTCATGGGGCTGTTTGCCCGTATGTTTGGTGTTAGTAGCATCCTCTTCACCAGTCAGAGGGTCAAGGATGTTACAGTGTGGTATCAAAGCTCTGGTTGCAGCATGGGCCTGAATGGGACGTGAAAATGCAGTGACAAATCTTATGTTGCAGCATTTGGGCCTCAGAGGGCCATGAGAAACAGTTAATAGGGGCAGGTTGCCTACTGCCCAACAGAAACCAAGAGAAATGGGTGATGACAGGAAAATTTGGAAAATTTTCTAAGTGTTTGGCCATAGGCATATCGGAACACTTAGAAAGATGGATCATCGATGCTTAGCTGATTGAGCGCCGCCATTGCGGATGGCTAGACCACTGTGCTTCTGACGGGCAGAGCCTCCGACTGCCGATGGCGTAGAAATTCCGAAAAAAATTTAAGTGTTGACTTCGTCAACCATCGGATCATGTTAGTGGTATTCATCGCCGATGAACAGCGAAAGGAATTAGTTGAATGGATTGTCGTCGTTGTGGGTGACTAGGGAACTAACCATTCGATGCAGCAGTTGCTAGTCATTCCGACAACCGACGCGGTGGAAGAAATACTAAAGAGAAAGATTTCAAAAAAAATTCTAAGTCATAGAATCATCAGCCATCGGCGATGGTTAGTTGATGACATCGACGATGATTAGGTGATTCCGTTGCCGATGAGCTATGTTGGGTAAAGTTTGTTGAACGAACGTCTGCCGTTGCGGAGACCGAAAGGACTAACCACCTGACGAGGAGAGCATCCAAGCACTAATGTCGTAGCTTCTAGAGGCTCCGACCGTCGATAGACCCATGGCTACGGAAGATGTAGTTCGATTGTGGTCCGCCGTTGCGGAAGCTAAAGGGACTAATCGTCTGATGCGTAAGACACCCGACCACCGACGCAACATGGTTAGACTATGCTATCGCCGATGAAGTTTAGAATGATAGACGATTGCGGACATGGTACTACGGACGAAAATAGACCAATGAATCGCCGATCAGATGCGGGTAATAGACCACTACAAGCCCGATGTGGTGGAAGGAATCAGACGAATAACTTGCCGATATAGCAAAAGAATTTAGAAGTTTCAACCTCAAAAATGCCCTCTTGAGCAGTAGTTGACATCGTTGATTGGAAGCCTAGTCGATTGCCCGCGAAAATTGTAGTAAGATTACTTTCCGTCGTTGCGGCTACTCAAGGAACTGTTCACCTGATTAACAGTTGGTTTCCTTGCCGATGCAAATTGGAAGTCTAGTTGTTTTTCCCTCTGAAATGCGGGAAAGGAGTAAGCAAACAGACCGCCGATGAAAAATTAATTTGCTCGCCGATGCAGATCGGAAATGTGGTTGGTTTGACCACTGAAATGTCGGAAAAATAGTTGGAAGAAGGTCCAATTGGGCCTAAGGAATTTGGATTTTTCAAACGAATTTCTCAGTAGTTTTTCCTGTAGTTTTAGACTGTCTTCTAGCGGGTTTTCAACAGATTATCAGTGGATTACAGAGCTGAACAAGATATAGAGAAAATTCTGTGTTTTAGCATAATTGTTGTTTTATAAATTTCCAAAGGAGATTTAGGTTTTTCAAAGGAACTTCTCAGTAATTTTTCGAGCAATTTTCAACTGTCTTTCAGTAGGTTTTCAGCAAATTCAACAAACTGTCAGTGGTCACAGTGCTGAATAGGGAGAAAACCCTGGGTGACTGAAGTTAGCATTCCTGACCAAAATACAGTTGTATGTTTTCCATCATTCTAGAAGTAGTGTGGTTTTCACACCCGAGGTCAAAGTGAAGCATGTGGATAGACGTTGGAAAGCTTATCCAGCCGGGAACAAGGAAAAGTCACTAGAATCTGAGTATGGAGCAGCAAAGTGCTAGTGATTGCTTGAAAGAAAAATGTGCTGCTGTCAATATAGACAACTCTGGGGAATTGCACGCCTAGAGGTAGCAAGACCATGAAGTCAAACCAGTTGTTGTGTGGAAGAGGAGTTCCATGCAAGGATGAGGGACTAAAAAAGGGAAGTTTCCCTTAAACCCTATCTTGCTAATTATAACAACCTTTTATAAGTTTTATACTTGAAATGTATGAGGATATGCTTTGCATGCATAGGATATTGAGGATTATACATTTATAATAAACCACTAATGATAGTTATTGCATTGGTGTTGGCATTAGTGGAAAAACGAACGACAACATGGACATGGCTGAATATGTTGTTGATGCTGACGAAGGTGACTAGCAACCCTCTGGAGAAAGGGATAAGGTAACAAGCCCATGATCATAAGTTGGTGAGCAAATTCTGCAATCTCCTGCAAAGGACCAACCAAACTGATAATGTCAAGGGTGTAATTAGGACCCATGAAGGTAAGAGTTTGATTATGACAAATTCCATGGAGTGGTAAAGGTAAGAGACCTCATACCCTGTAGATATTTGAATGTTATACTACATTCATATAGAAATGTGCCATGCCTGTATATGTTGATTGAGCTTAGTAGCCCAAGGAAAGTAAGTATTGATGATCTTGATTATAGTAAGGCATCCTATATGAAGTAGTCATGGTTAGGCCATGCATGGTATTCCTGAATCAATGCAAGCTAGCATCGAGTGGATATGCATTAAAGGATTTTATAAATCTTGAAGTTATGCATTGAATGGATGCATATGAAGGGTGTAAGTAGCTGATTACATAAGTATGGGTACAAATGTTGTGATGCGTTTCATAAGTGCATTGAGATAGTGCATGTGATATTATATTACTAATGGCTGAAATGATGAATTGATGACAATTCTGGAACCATTTCAAGAGCTGATATGAATGCAGGATAGTAAGTGCATGAAGAAGGTAGTCATGATTGACTGGCTACCGTAAATGCTCTATGGAAGAGAAAGGTGGTACAAATGATATGCTTCTGAAGTAAGAAGTATCTACACCTTTCATTTAAATTACATAAATGAGGGGATTGTACCCTGTAAATTAAAGTATGATAATGATTGCGTGAAGTAAGTGAGTTTTGGTAATATTGATGTGATTAACAGCTGGAAGTGTTCGAATTTTATAAATTTTGAAAATGCTTCAGTAATTGTTGCAACAATGAAAAAGTTATATGCATCAAGACTTACTAAGTGTTTGGATGATTGAAGTGAATTCAGGGTTCAGGTAGATTGTTTGGGGCATGGCAAAGTGGGTAAGACCATGAAAAGGATTGGAATCTACCATGTGAAAAAGCCAAACCTCATGAAAAGAGTCTCGTGGCTGTGATAATAGTTTGTATGCATAATGAGTTGTAAATCTGAATTTGTGAATTTAGGATTTGAGAAATTGTTGACAACTACTAATCACTATCGGCTTGCATAAGATTGTGTCAGGAGGACGCATTGTAAGGGAGTATTCATACTATGTTAGTAAGCATGAAATTATAATGGGCATTGTGGTGCTGCTTACAAGAGACCCACAAATGAGGATCACCTCATTGCCAAGCAAATCAATTTCTGTAGTAAACAGAGTTGCGAATTCTCATTGAATTTAATTAATAATGTTATTGCTTATGGAACAATCAATTTGGATTTCATTTTCAGATAATGTTTGACTGTTGGCTATTTGATGAATGTGCTGGGGGTACACACTGTAGGAAAATCATGTGTGATGACCTACAGGAGCCAAACTTCATGGGAATGTTTCCCTTATTTTGGAAATGGGTTTCGGGTGAAACTCCATTGGACATTTTGGAAGTGTCTCATCTGCACTACATGTTTGGTAAGCAACATGAGTGAGATGGTATGGATTATGTCGGTAAGACATGTGTGGATATGGAATGTGAAAGGAATTGGAATGGCAAACCGAGGGACTGTTAACTCAGAGAAGGGAGTCCCAATTCCTCCTTAACGAAGGAGAACTGTTTCGGCGGAAAGATAAGTGTTCTGCGACCCTAGCTAAGAATTGTTAATTCAATATGCAGAACATGTTATGATTTTATTTCCATTTGGACCGATTGCTTGAGTATGAATAGGGCCTACATGATACACACTGGACAAGGGTGCACACTTTTCCAATGTCGGATCATGGAAGGGTTTTTCAATATTGATTACACCCTATGGAGTGGACACACTCCTGGTGTCTCAATACTTGATAGTGAATGGTGTGAAATATGGTTACCATTTTAGAGCAATAACACTAACGAATATGCTTATATTGCTTGTGTTGTCAGGATAAACAGATATAGTTTGGTATTGTACACTGAATGGACAATGGCTTGAGCTTATCCTACCTTCTACTAAAGAGCACAGAGAAGGAGACATTCCTAAGGGACTGTCAACTCAGAGAAGGGAGTGGTCTCTTGTGTGATATGGGTAGTGGAGTTAGAGCTCACTACCAAAAATAAGACCTAGAAATGGTCGTTTATTGTTGATATAAATCCATGTGTTATTGTTGACTTGGCTGATGATTGGTTGTTGGTACAAGTACAGGTGATTTGTTGATGGACTGATAAACCCAACTGAATGTTGGCTTGACTGTGCCTGAAATATATACATAAAAGGATGTTGTGAAGCAGCCTGCATGCTGGCCTAACATCCAATTCCATAGGCAATCCCAAGGCTTGCAAAGCGAAGCAGGATCCTGTGGACCAACGAGGAAATGCACAATACAGATAAGTATTGGATTATTTTTGCAATTCTTGCTTATGAATATGCATGTGTATATGATTTGGTTATGATATTTCAAGCTCTTGTTTAAGAAATAAAAATTGATGAGGATAAACTAAACATGTGAATTTATTCAAGGTTTGAATATAGGTATCGCTGGAAGCGAGGACTATGAGACCATCCTAGGGGTGCATGTGGACATGTGACTGTCCTGAAGAGCTCAGAATGAGCAGTAATGAAAAAGGTGCTAGTGATACTGTGAAGTTCCCAGCAACCGAGACGAACCATGTGGGCAGGCTCCATGGTTGAGAGGTATGAAATAGACCAGAGACACTAAGTGCCATGACCAAGAGGGATTCGTCCAGCATTCACGGTGAAGTGAAAGAGGCTAAGAGCATGAAAAGCCATAGCGGTGGTGTGGGTTCTAGGATGGAACGAAAGAAAGAGGGAAAAAAAACTCTTGTTGCTCTCTCTTGCCTTTTATTATTATTATTATTATATATATATATCTGCATTGTGAAAACAAAAGATTGTTGAATGCATGAATGACTGAAAATGGAATGTGTGTATTTACTTAAAGTAAATTGTGAATGCTGGAATGGTTAATTCCCTACCCAAGAATGGACATGAATGAGCTCATGTGCATGTTGGGAAGGCATGGAAAATATGAAAGTCTCCTTGATAAGACTTGGACTGTCATGCCAATTGGGCAATTAAATGATTGATATTAATGCCTATATTATGCTTGATCTAACAGAATTTCAATGATGCATTTCACAGGTGAGAAAGGTGAAATCCAGTGGTGCACATTGATCATGGCAGCAGACCAAAAGTTGTTGGACTTGGCTGGAAGTCTCCTTCAAACGATTGCCAGGACCCAAGAGAATCTTGGAGAGATGCTCAAGATACAGAAAAGACAGAATGAAATGAACCACCAAATTTTGCAAGACTCTATTGGTTTGCAAAGGGAGCATTGTGAAAACAAAAGATTGTTGAATGCATGAATGACTGAAAATGGAATGTGTGTATTTACTTAAAGTAAATTCTGAATGCTGGAATGGTTAATTCCCTACCCAACAATGGACATGAATGAGCTCATGTGCCTGTTGGGAAGGCATGGAAAATATGAAAGTCTCCTTGATAAGACTTGGACTGTCATGCCAATTGGGCAATTAAATGACTGATATTAATGCCTATATTATTCTTGGTCTAACAGAATTTCAATGATGCATTTCACAGGTGAGAAAGGTGAAATCCAGTGGTGCACATTGATCATGGCAGCAGACCAAAAGTTGTTGGACTTGGCTGGAAGTCTCCTAATCTTGGAGAGATGCTCAAGATACAGAAAAGGCAGAATGAAATGAACCACCAGATTTTGCAAGACTCTATTGGTTTGCAAAGGGAGGTGAAAAGCCTTCTGGGAGCAATCGACAAAGGAAAGGAAGGTGAAAATCCTTTTGCGAGCAATCGGCAAAGGAAAGGAAGGTGGATCAATGATGGGACATGGAAGCCGAGGGGCTTGGTCCTGAACGTTCAAAGTAAATAATTGAACATGGGACGGATCTGCAAAATTTTGAAATGTTGATGTGCAAATTGTATATGTATTCCTATGTATTGGAACACCGAGGACGGTGTTATTCCAAGGGGGAGGGGATTGTAATACCCCGATTTTGACCCCGTTTGCATTAAAGGGTACATGATGTATATTTTTTAATTAATCATGGTGAGGAGCTAAAGGCAAAAGCCCCACCATCGATTTGGTTGTGTATGTTTCGGCAATAGGGATCGTTGCCGATGGTATATCGTGCTATCCGGCACATTATAGTATGCACATCAATTTAATTAAACCTACAGCCAGCTATGACGATGCAACGTTAAATGAAAAGGGCATGATTCCTAAGGTTAAGGGGGGGTTGTCTAACCTGTGGGGGCCACTGGGAGTTTGCCATGTGTCGACCACCCTATTGTTCTATTGTTAGTTGGGGTAGGGATTTACTGGCAGAAAGACCACTACCACGCCCACGCCTGCTCTCACTCTCCACGACATGCGGATGGTCTGCCCACTAACCAGTTCGTGAGTCTGTTCAGTTTCTTCACGCGACGGAGTTAAAGGAATCCACATTTCCATTGGGGAGGGTTCGCCATTCCTTCACACACTGCTTGCTAATCGGAGAAACGTTCTTCCTCTCGTTCAGACAGAAAGGAGTTTGTATCTTCTACCATTGCCAGACTGTGCGGTGTTCTATTTACTCCACCATTACCGATTATGAAGGGGGCATTGGCTTCATCACTGTGCAGGGACCATGGTTGTCCAACATTGCTGGTGTGTCTAGATTGCGAAGCAGTCTGTTGTTTCATCGTGACCCATGCTGTGGGTCCTTCTGTGTGTTTCTTCCACTTTTTGTTTTGGGCTATGTCTTTTTCCCCTCACGCACAGATTGAGGATTGGTTCCTTCCCCATCTGTAGACTATGTATTATTTCATTGCTTCTTTAGGGGATTGGGTTGTTGATCTATCCCTAGTTGGGTTGCTCCGTGTGCAAACATCCTTTAGGGGTTTTGTTGTGCGCCTATGTTTTCCCCTGTCCATGCTGGGAGTGTGGCTTCTTTCCTTTTTGTAGACTGTGTAATGTTGCGGTTGTTTCATTGTGATATTGGGGCTGTTGTCTTTCCCTGGTTTCGGGTTGCTGTGTGTGCAAGTGCCTTTTTGGGTTGCTGCTGAGTTGTTTTGGCCACGCTAGGGCTAAGAACAACTCTGAGTTGTCTTGAGGACTTCAGCCGTGTTCATCCTTTTGTTTGGGGTTGTCACCCTGTTGTCTTCATCTTCTTCACAGAGCTGTGAACTGTTTGTTTTGCTGCAGTATGCAGTGGTTGGTCTTCGGACTGTTGAGAGTAGGATTAGAGGTTGGGTATGCTTGAGAAAACTGGTGTTTGAGGTCACTAGCTTAGCATTTAGCCTTTCCTAGCTCCTTGACATCCTGATAAAGCCTACTCTGTGGGCTTGGCTGATTTGTGTACCTTGGCTATGTGTAAGCCTGCTTTGACCCTTCTTCCTTGAGGAATCATGCCCAGCTTGGGGGTGGCAGTGTTGCTGAGAGACTGATGAGCACGTTGGCCTATGGTTGGGTGGAACGTTGCAGTGACGTAGCTGGTTGTGGGACGAGTTCCTATCAGATGAGTATTCTTGTCCATTTTACTTCTGCAATTATATTTACTGATTAATAAATATGATGAACATGTGGCATGCTTGAATGAATGTATGTTTGCTTCCGCTATGTATATGAAGGATTATGCATCTTAGTATGTATTATGTTTAAGCTTTTTATTTCAGCATTATATGTCTATTCATGTTCATGGGGCTGTTTGCCCGTATGTTTGGTGTTAGTAGTGCCCTCTTCACCAGTCAGAGGGTCGGGGATGTTACAGTGTGGTAGCAGAGCTCTGGTTGCAGCATGGGCCTGAATGGGCCGTGAAGATGCAGTGACAGAGCTTTTTTTGCAGCATTTGGGCCTCAAAGGGACATGAGAAATAGTTAATAGGGGTAGGTTGCCTACTTCCCAGCAGAAACCAAGAGAAATGGGTGATGACAGGAAAATTCAGAAAATTTTCTAAGTGTTTGGTCGTCGGCGCATCGGAACACTTAGACAGATGGATCGTCGATGCTTAGCTGATTGAGTGCCGCCATTGCAGATGGCTAGACCACTGTGCTTCTGACGGGCAGAGCCTTCGACCGCTGATGGCCCAGAAATTCCGAAAATTTTCTAAGTGTTGGCTTCATCGGCCATCGGATCATGTTAGTGGTATTCATTACCGATGAACAGTGGAAGGAATTAGTTGAACGGATTGCTGCCGTTGCGGGTGACTAGGGAACTAACCGTCCGATGCAGCAATTGCTAGTCATTCCGACAGCTGACGTGGCGGAAGAAAGAATAAAGAGAAAGATTTCAAAAAAAATTCTAAGTCATAGAATCATTGGCCATCGACGATGGTTAGTTGATGACATCGTCGATGATTAGGTGATTCCGTTGCTGATGAGCTACGTTGGGTAAAGTTTGTTGATCAAACGTCCGCCATTGCAGAGACCAAAAGGACTAACCACCCAACGAGGAGAGCATCCAAGCACCGATGCCATAGCTTATAGAGGCTCCGACCACCGATAGACCCGTGGTTGCGGAAGATGTAGTTCGATTGTGGTCCGCCATTGTGGAAGCTGAAGGGATTAACCGTCCGATGCGTAGGACACCCGACCGCCAACGCAACATGGTTAGTCTATGCTATCACCGATGAAGTTCAGAACGATAGACGATTGCTGACCCGGTACTACAGATGAAAATAGACCAATGAATCATCGATCAGACGCGAGATAATAGACCACTGCAGGCCCGATGTGGCGGAAGGAATCAGACGAGTAACTTGCCGATACAGCGAAAGAATTTAGAAGTTTCAACCGCCAAAACGCCCGATGAACAGTAGTTGACATCGCCGATTGGAAGCCTAGTCGGTTGCCCACGGAAATTGCAGTAAGATTACTTTCCGCCGTTGCGGCTGCTTAAGGAACTGTTCACCCGATTAATAGTTGGTTTCCTCATCGATGCAAATTGGAAGTCTAGTCGTTTTGCCCTCTGAAACATGGGAAAGGAGTAAGCAAACAGACCACCGATGAACAGCTAATTTGCTCGCTGATGTAGATCGGAAGTGTAGTTGGTTTGACCACCGAAATATCAGAAAAATAGTTGGAAGAAGGTCCGATTGGGCCTTAGGAATTTGGATTTTTCAAAGGAATTTCTCAGTAGCTTTTCCTGCAGTTTTCAACTGTCTTCCAGCGGGTTTTCAGCAGATTATCAGTGGATTACAGAGCTGAACAAGAGATAGAGAAAATTCTGTGTTTTAGCATAATTGTTGTTTTATAAATTTCCAAAGGAGATTTGGATTTTTCAAAGGAACTTCTCAGTAATCTTTCAAGCAGTTTTCAACTGTCTTTCAGTAGGTTTTCAGTAAATTCAGCAGACTGTCAATGGTCACAGGGATGAAAAGGGAGAAAACCCTAGGTGACTGAAGTTAGCATTCCTGACCAAAATATAGTTGTATGTTTGCCATAATTCTAGAAGTAGTGTGGTTTTCACACCCGAGGTCAGAATGAAGCATGTGGATAGGCGTTGGAAAGCTTTCCAGTCGGGAACAAGGGAAAGTCACCATAATCTGAGTATGGAGTAGCAAAGTGCTAGTGATTGCTTGAAAGAGAAATGTGTTGTTGTCAATATAGACAACTCTGGGGAATTGCATGCCAAGAGGTAGCAAGACCATGAAGTCAAACCAGCTATTGTGTGGAAGAGGAGTTCCATGCAAGGATGAGGGACTTAAAAAGGGAAGTTTCCCTTAAACCCTATCTTATTGATTATAACTACCTTTTATAAGTTTTATACTTGAAATGTATGAGGATATGCTTTGCATGAATAGGATATTGAGGATTATACATTTATAATAAACCAGTAATGATAGTTATTCCATTGGTGTTGGCATTAGTGGAAAAACCAACGACAACATGGACATGGCTGAATATGTTGTTGATGCTGACAAAGGTGACTAGTAACCCTCTAGAGAAAGGGATAAGGCAACAAGTCCATGATCAAAAGTTGGTTGGCAAATTTTCCAATCTATTGCAAAGGACCAACCAAACTGGTAATGTCAAGGGTGTGAGTAGGACCCATGAAGGTAAGAGTTTGATTATGACAAATTCCATGGAGTGGTAAAGGTAAGAGACCTCATACCCTGTAAATATTTGAATGTTACACTACATTCATATAGAAATGTGCCATGCCTGTATATGTTGATTGAGCTTAGTATCCCAAGGAAAGTAAGTATGGATGATCTTGATTATAGTAATGCATCCTATATGAAGTAGCCATGGTTAGGCCATGCACGGTATTCCTGAATCAATGCAAGCTAGCATCGAGTGGATATGCATTAAAGGATTTTATAAATCTTGAAGTTATGCATTGAATGGATGCATATGAAGGGTGTAAGTAGCTGATTACATAAGTATGGGTGCAAATGTTGTGATGCATTTCATAAGTGCATTGAGATAGTGCATTTGATATTATATTACTAATGGCTGAAATGATGAATTGATGGCAATTCTGGAACCATTTTAGGAGCTGTTATGAATGCAGGATAGTAAGTGCATGAAGAAGGTAGTCATGATTGACTGGCTACCGGAAATGCTCTATGGAAGAGAAAGGTGGTACAAATGATGCGCTTCTGAAGTAAGAAGTATCTACACCTTTCATTTAAATTACATAAATGAGGGGATTGTACCCTGTAATTTAAAGTATGATAATGATTGCGTGAAGTAAATGAGTTTTGGTAATATTGATGTGATTAACAGCTGGAAGTGTTTGAATTTTATAAATTCTGAAAATGCTTGAATAATTGTTGCAGCAATGAAAAAGCTATATGCATCAAGACTAACTAAGTGTTTGGCTGATTGAAGTGAATTCAGGGTTCAGGTAGATTGTTTGGGGCATGGCAAAGTGGGTAAGACCATGACAAAGACCGGAATCTACCATGTGAAAGAGCCAAACCTCATGAAAAGAGTCTCATGGCTGTGATAATAGTTTGAATGCATAATGAGTTGTAAATTTGAATTTGTGAATTTCGGATTTAAGAAATTGCTGACAACTACTAATCACTATCAGCTTGCATAAGATTGTGTCAGGAGGACGCATTGTAAGTGGGTATTCATACTATGTTAGTAAGCATGAAATTATAATGGGCATAGTGGTGCTGCTTACAAGAGACCCACAAATGAGGATCACCTCATTGCCAAGCAAATCAATTTCTGTAGTAAACAGAGTTGCAAATTCTCATCGAATTTAATTAATAATGTTATTACTTATGGAACAATCAATTTGGATTGTATTATCAGATAATGATTGACTGTTGGCTATTTGATGAATGTGCCAGGGGTACACACTGCACGAAAATCATGTGTGATGACCTGCAGGAGCCAAACTTCATGAGAAGGTTTTCCCTTATCTTGGAAATGGGTTTCAGGTGAAACTCCATTGGACATTTTGGAAGTGTCTCATCTGCACTACATGTTTGGTAAGCAACATGAGTGAGATGGTATGGATTATGTCGGTAAGACATGTGTGGATATCGAATGTGAAAGGAATTGGGATGGCAAACCAAGGGCATGTTAACTCATAGAAGGGAGCCCCCATTCCTCCTTAACGAAGGAGAACTGTTTCGACAGATGGATAAGTGTTCTGCGACCCTAGCTAAGAATTGTTAATTCAATATGCAGAACATGTTTTGATTTTATTTCCATTTGGACCAATTGCTTGAGTATGAATAAGGCCTACATGATACACACCGGACAAGGGTGCACACTTTTCCGATGTCGGATCATGGAAGGGTTTTTCAATATTGATTACACCCTAGGGAGTGGACGCACTCCTGGTGTCTCAATACTTGATAGTGAATGGTGTGAAATATGGTTACAATTTTATTGCAATAACGCTAATGAATATGCTTATATTGCTTGTGTTGTCAGGATAAACAGATATAGTCTGGTATTGTACACTAAATGGACAATGGCTTGAGCTTATCCTACCTTCTACTAAAGAGCACATAGAAGGAGACATTCCTAAGGGACTGTCAAATCAGAGAAGGGAGTGGTCTCTTGTGTGATATGGGTAGTGGAGTTAGAGCTCACTACCGGAAATAAGACCTAGAAATGGTCGTTTATTGTTGATATAAGTGCATGTGTTATTGTTGACTTGGCTAATGATTGGTTGTTGGTACAAGTACAGGCAATTTGTTGACAGTTTGATAAACCCAACTGGATGCTGGCTTGACTGTGCCTGATATATATACATAAAAGGATGTTGTGAAGCAGCCTATGTTCTGGCCTAACATCCAAGTCCATAGGCGATCCCAAGGCTTGCAAAGCGAAGCAGGATCCCGTGGACCAACGAGAAAACGCACAATACAGATAAGTATTGCATTATTTTTGCAATTCTTGCTTATGAATATGCATGTGTATATGATTTGGTTATGATATTTGATGCTCTTGTTTAAGAAATAAAAAATGATGAGGATAAACTAAACATGTGAATTTATTCAAGGTTTGAATATAGGTATCGCTGGAAGCGAGGACTATGAGAGCATCCTAGGGTTGCATGTGGACATGTGACTGTCTTGAAGAGCTCAGAATGAGCAGTAATGAAAAAGGTGCTAGTGAGAATGTGAAGTTCCTAGAAGCCAAGACAAACCATGTGGGGAGGCTCCATGGTTGAGAGCTCTAAAATAGACCAGAGACACTAAGTGCCCTGACCAAGAGGGATTCGTCCAGCATTCAAGGTGAAGTGAAAGACG
>LPNX011068982.1:204931-246006 GCA_001517045.1 Pseudotsuga menziesii | reverse complement strand
TATATATAGTCATTGTGAAAACAAAATATTGTTGAATGCATGAATGACTGAAAATGGAATGTGTGCATTTACTTAAAGTAAATTGTGAATACTGGAATGGTTAATTCCCTACCCAAGAATGGACATGAATGCGCTCATGTGCCTGTTGGGAAGGCATGGAAAATATGAAAGTCTCCTTGATAAGACTTGGACTGTCATGCCAATTGGGAAATTAAATGACTGATATTAATGTCTATATTATGCTTGGTCTAACAGAATTACAATGATGTATTTCAAAGTTGAGAAAGGTGAAATCCAGTGGTGCACATTGATCATGGCAACAGACCAAAAGTTGTTGGACTTGGCTGGAAGTCTCCTTCAAATGATTGCCAGGACCCAAAAGAATATTGGAGAGATGCTCAAGATACAGAAAAGGTAGAATGAAATGAACCACCAGATTTTGCAAGACTCTATTGGTTTGCAAAGGGAGGTGAAAAGCCTTCCGGGAGAAATTGGCAAAGGAAAGGAAGGTGGATCAATGATGGGACATTCGTCCAAGCGATCTGTTAAGAAACGGTCCAAGCATGAAGACTCAAAGGAAATTGAGCAGGTAAAGATGAAGCGGCCAGCGAAATGCTGGGAATGCGGAGGACATCATTTACGCTGGGACTGTCCAACGAGGGAACATAAAGAGGGCAGTAGCCACAAAGTTCCTAGGCTTCAAGATAAGCCAAAAGCTGAGAACCAGCAGGAGAAACTCATGGAAGCTGAGGGGCTTGGTCCTGAACGTTCAAAGTAAATAATTGAACATGGGACAGATCTGCAAAATTTTGAAATGTTGATGTGCAAATTGTATATGTATTCCTATGTATTGGAACACCGAGGACAGTGTTATTCCAAGGGGGAGGGGATTGTAATACCCCGGTTTTGACCCCGTTTGCATTAAAGGGTACATGATGTATATTTTGTAATTAATCATGGTGGGGAGCTAAAGGAAAAAGCCCCACCATCGATTTGGTTGTGTATGTTTCGGCAATAGGGATCGTTACCGATGGTATATCATGCTATCTGGCACATTATAGTATGCACATCAATTTAATTAAACCTACATCCAACTACAACGTTGCAACGTTAAATGAAAAGGGCATGGTTCCTAAGGTTAAGGGGGGGTTGTCTAACCCGTGGGGGCCACTGGGAGTTTGCCATGTGTCGACCACCCTGTTGTTCTGTTGTTCTATTATTATTTGGGGTAGCGATTTGCTGGCAAAAAGACCACTACCACGCCCACGCCTTCTCTCACTCTCCACGACGTGCGGATGGTCTGCCCACTAACTAGTTCGTGAGTCTGTTCAGTTTCTTCACGCGACGGAGTTAAAGGAATCCACATTTCCATTGGGGAGGGTTCACCATTCCTTAACACACCGCTTGCTAATCGGAGAAAAGCTCTTCCTCTCATTCAAACAGAAAGGATTTTGTATCTTCTACCATTTCCAGACTGTGTGGCATTCTATTTACTCCACCATTGCCGATTATGAAGGGGGCATTGGCTTCATCGTTGTGCAGGGACCATGGTTGTCCAACGTTGCTGGTGTGTCTGGATTGCGGAGCGGTCTGTTGTTTCATCGTGACCCATGCTGTGGGTTCCTTCTGTTTGTTTCTTCCACTTTTTGTTTTGGGCTGTGTCTTTTTCCCCTCACACACAGATTGAGGATTGGTTCCTTCCCCATCTATAGACTGTGTATTATTCCGTTGTTTCTTTAGGGGATTGGGCTGTTGATATATCCCTGGTTGGGTTGCTGCATGTGCAAAAATTCTTTTGAGGTTTTGCTGTGTGCCTATGTTTTCCCCTGTCCATGCTGGGAGTGCGGCTTCTTTCCTTTTTGCGGACTGTGTAATGTTGCCATCGTTTCATTATGATATTGGGGTTGTTGTCTTTCCCTGGTTTTGGGTTGCTGTGTGTGCAAGTGCCTTTTTGGGTTGCTGCTGAGTTGTTTTGGCCACACTAGGGCCAAGAACAACTCTGAGTTGTCTTGAGGACTTGAGCTGTGTTCATCCTTTTGTTTGGGGTTGTCACCCTGTTATCTTCATCTTCTTGACCGAGCTGTGAACTGTTTGTTTTGCTGCAGTATGTAGTGGTTGGTCTTCGAACTATTGAGAGTAGGATTAGAGGCTGGGTATGCTTGAGAAAACTGGTGTTTGAGGTCACTAGCTTAGCATTTAGCCTTTCCTAGCTCCTTGACAGCCTGATAAACCCTACTATGTGGGATTGGATGATTTGTGTACCTTGGCTATGTGTAAGCCTGCTTTGACCCTTCTTCCTTAAGGAATCATTCCTAGCTCGGGGGTGATAGTGTTGTTGAGAGATTGATGAGCACGCTGGCCTATGGTTGGATGGAACATTGCAGTGAAGTAGCTGGTTGTAGGACGAGTTCCTATCAGATGAGTATTCTTGTCCATTTTACTTCTGCAATTATATTTACTGATTAATGAATATGATGAACATGTGGCATGCTTGAATGAATGTATGTTTGCTTCCGCTATGTATATGAAGGATTATGCGTCTTAGTATGTATTATGTTTAAGCTTTTTATTTCAGCATTATATGCCTGTTCATGTTCATGGGACTGTTTTCTTGTATGTTTGGTGTTAGTAGCATCCTCTTCACTAGTCAGAGGGTTGGGGATGTTACAATCAAGGTGAGAATCGATCAATTGCTTCTCGAATCGGATCAGCTAAAACTGAAACTACCGGATCAACCACTGAATCAACCCAATAAACCACTACTACCTTTGCTTTTCCCTTTTCCAACGGGATCCACTTAAAGAACTGGATCAATGAACGAAACCAAGGAAGGGAAAGCTCCGCTTTTGTGTTAGATGCTTGAAGTGCTGCTTCCAGTGGGTCTAGGCCAGGCATATTGAACCTACTAGCAGCTTAGGTTGGTACCACTTGTTGCATTCAATGATCCAAATGCAAATGCTCGCATTATTCAATAGCAAATACCACTCAAGTATAATTATTTGCCTTGAAGCATAAGCAAGGGTAGGAGTATTAATAGTAACAAAATAAGAAGCATGAAAAATGCAAATGCGGGTTAATATGTGCATGAAACATGCAAATTCAAACTCTAGAGACAACCATGTGTTCAAAAACCTTAAAACCAAGGACTAAAAAATAAATTGCATAAGGCAGGGACTTGCTGCCTTTAGCAGCTGCCCTTGTTAAAGCATGCAAGCAATTTTATTTTTGGGACTTGAAATAAAGTTTATTATAGTTTAACGAGGAATTTTCACTAGTTCACAACATCTATACGTTAGCTACCCAGTGGCGAACCAATTGTTGTTGCATGCGTATATTTGTAGAGGATTTGTATGTGGCTCCAACTCAATGGATAGCCTAGCTCTTATACATGGGTGGGGTGAACATGTTTTTGGAAATTTAAAAATTCGTGAGGGATAGCAACACCATGGCTTTAAATCCCTCCAAACCCTACCTGAAATAGTTAACAATTAAGCTCGAAATTACTTGCTAATACCCTTTAAATCCTCCATTGAACTTAGTTACCTTCACGGCTTGGTTATCTCCATCACTTGGTGTATAATACTTATTTCCTTTGTGGTATTTGTTGGTTCCTTTATTTGGGAGATGAAAAGGATTTCTGCCCCATTTTTCCAAAAGTTCTCCCTTCTTTTGGTGAGCTTCCAAATCATCATTAGAGTCTAGTTTTTACCTTGTTTGTATAATTTTTTTTTTCTCTTTTCCTAGATTTTTGTGGACAACCAAGTTTCTTACTGTCAAACAATATTAATATTTTTGGGTATTCATAGGTTGTTTCAGAAGGTAGTTGTCGTAGTTTATTAAGTCGATAAGTATTTAGATACTATCTGAGATTTTGGATTCTTGAGCTGATCAACAAGATTAATGTGTAACATGTGTATAACTGGAATTCATTTCATGGTCATCATATCTTGTTATGCTTAAATATTTTATATAAAGGATGTTGGTTGTTCTAGAATATAAATAGTGTAATCCCAAGAATAATTAGATAAGCAGAGTAAATAGCAGAGCACTAAGGCTCGCACACACGAGAGGAGGATCACACACTCAACTCAATTATATTGCTGAATAAGAGTTACATATATAGGTAAACAATAACCAAACTAGATCCATGAATAATGGAGCAGATCCTGTGACTAAGGAACTAACAAACCACTAATTCTATGTTTAGAAAATAACCATGAATACATTTCTACATTATCTCTATTAGCCTCCCTTAATGGAGAAATGGATTCTCTACAACACTAAGTTTCTTTCTAAGATCCTCAAAATCAATTCTTACAACTGGTTTGGTGAAAATATCAACAACATTTTCACATGTACTACAATAAGTCAATCCAATTTCTTTAGACTCAATCTTTTCTCCCACAAAGTGATGTTGCAACTCAATATGTTTGGATCTTGCATGATAAACTGGATTATGCGCCAACTTAATTGAACTTTGATTATCACACTGAATTATGGTAGCTTGTTCTTGCTTTGTACCAACATCTTCAAAAATGCGCCTTAACCAAATGGCTTCAGAAGTAACACTGGTCAATTCTTTATATTCAGCTTTCATGGATTACAAAGAAACAGTTGGTTGTTTCTTATTGCTCCATGACACGACTCTTAAGCCAATGTGAAAAGCATATGCAAAAGTAGATTTTCTGTCATCAGGATTCCCTTCCCAATCAGAATCAGAGTAACCTTCCAACTGAACATCAAATGTACCAGTATATAAAAGACGAAAATAATTGTTTCTTTTAAATATCTTAGGACTTATTTTGCATCTCTCCAATGTGTTTCACACAGCTTAGCCAAGAATTGACTAAGAATGCTAACTGAATATGATATGTTTGGCTTGTAGTAGTGAGATAGTTCAGGCTCCCCGCTAGTTGATGATAAAAAGTACCATCTACTTCTTTAGATCCATCATCACTGTACAATTTCACATTTTGATCCAAAGGAGTTGATAGTGCTTTGCATTCACTCATTTAAAGTATGTTAAGGATTTCCATTACATAGTTGCTTTGAGTGATGAATGTTTTACCAGACTCTCTCCAAAATGCAATACCTAAACAATAATGTAAATCACCAAGGGCTTTCATTTCAAATTCTTAATACATATGACTTTTAATATCTGCAATCAACTGATATGCTCCACATGTAATAATAAGATCATCAACATATAAAGATATCAAGCAAACATTTCCCTCTTTATCTTTATTAATGTATAGGCTTGAATCATTTTTTCTTTTCATAAGCCCTTATTGTTTAAAAAAGGAATCAATCTTTATGGTCTTTCATTTCAAATTCCTAATACATATGACTTTTAATATCTGGAATCAACTAATATGCTCCACCTATAATAATAAGATCATCAACATATAAAGATATCAAGCAAACATTTCCCTCTTTATCTTTATTAATGTATAGGCTTGAATCATTTTTTCTTTTCATAAGCCCTTATTGTTTAAAGAAGGAATCAATCTTTATATACCACGATCTAGGGGCATGTTTCAATCCATAGATAGATTTCTTCAATCTGCAAACAAGATGCTCCTGACCTTTCTACAAAAAACCTTCAAGCTGAACTAAATACACTTCCTCTTTTAAATCACTATTCAAGAAAGCAAATTTAACATCTAATTGATGTATTCTCCAATTCTATTTTGCAACTAATGCAACAAGCAATCTGAATGTGTTTAATTTAGCTATCAGTGCATATGTTTCTTCAAAATCAATTCCCTCTTGTTGATAATAACCCTTTGCAACTAGTATTGCCTTAAGTTTGTCAATACTACCATAAGCTTTGAACTTAGATTTGAACAACCATTTAGATCCTATGGATACTTTATCTTTGGGAAATTCTACTAATTCCCAGGTTTTATTTCTCATGATAGCATTATACTCCTCATTCATAGAATTCACCCATTCTTCTTTATCTTTGGATTGATCATAATTCAATGGCTCCATCGCATTCATTACATTAGTCATCAAGGCATAATCTCTAAATTTTATAGGAGGTTGAGTTTGTTGATTTCACCTTCTAGGTATTACAATACTTGTTGGAGTTCCATCCATGATTCTTCTGCTTTTTGTTGTTTCTTCATCTAAGGTGGTATTACTCATGTTATCTGAACCTGTTGTTTTACCTGCACTTTCTAAATAATTTTATCTATTTTGTCATTATCATCTAAGATCTTCTCTTCATCAAAATGACTCAACCTGTTACTTATATTTGTATTCTCATGAAACACAACATCTCTACTTGCAATCAGTTTGTGTGAACTAGGATGAAATAACTTATATGCCTTATGATCGTCACAATAGCCAACAAAGACACATTCAATAGATTTTGCATCCAATTTTCTTCTATCATCTTTATGGATGTGAGCAAAGGACCGACAACCAAATATTCTTAAATGACTAATTTCTGGTTTATAGCCATAAAAGACTTCAAAGGGTGTTTGGAGCTCTAATTTCTTTGTTGGACTCTTGTTCTTTAAATATATAGCAGTGTTAATAGCTTCAGCCCAAAAACCATTAGAAATGTTCTTACCTTGAAGCATGTTGTGAGCACATTCTACCAGTGTTTTGTTTGTCCTCTTAGCAACTCCATTTTGTTGAGGTGTATCAGTCACAGTAAATTGTTGTTGGATTCCATTGTATGTACAATATCTTTTGAATGCTCCAGAAGTGTACTCACCACCTTGATCTGATCTGAGAATTTTGATATATTTACATGTTTGCTTTTCAACTTTTATCCTGAATTCCTTGAAGTATTCGAAGACCTCACCTTTCCTTCTTATGAAGTAAACCCAGTGAACCTAGATCTGTCATCAACAAATACGAGAAAGTACCAAGCACCACCAAGTGATTTGGTCTACATAGGTCCACAAATATCAATATGTATTAATTCACGTAATTCAGTCTGTCTCTTCTCTTCATGATTAGGAAATTATTTTATGTGTTGTTTTCTGAGTGCACATGCAACACATTCTATATGATCATCTTTGATAACAGGAAGACCTTCAACCATATACTTTTTTCTGTAATAACATAATATTGTTGTGATTAAGGTGTCCACACTTTTGATGCCATAATTCGACCTTTTATATGGTTGAAGATGCTAGTGCTTGATGGCTTCCCTTAATTGCATCCAGCTTGTATAAGCCTCCAATTCTAGATCATGTTGCTATAACCCTGTAATGATCTTGAACATATTTAACATGACACTTATATTTTCCAAATTCAACTTTCATATCATTATCGGTGATAGCAAAAATATATATTAAATTCTTTTTTATGCCTAGAACATACATCACATTATGAATCTATTTAAGTTGCCCATCAGGTAGATTTACACTTATCACTCCATAACCTTGGACCTCATGTGACTTGTTATCACCCAAATAAATGTGTGTACCATCAGAATTTTCATGATAATCATCATACCATTCTCTATTACAGGACATATGGGCAGAAGCACCCGAATCTATAAACCATGCACTCTCGTCATTCGTTTCAGCAAACGAAGCATTTTCAGATATAAATAGTCTGATATTTTTGAATCCATTAACATCAAGGGTGTCTTTTCTCACATAATTTCCATCGTGCTTTCTATATCTGTGATTGGACTCATGGTTTTTCTTTCTAAAACAGTCTCTAGCAATATGACCTGTTTTTCCACAGTAATGGCATTCAACATTTTTATTAACATTAGATTTGGTGTGTGACATACCTCTATGTCTTGTATGAAACTTACCTCTGTGCCTGTTCCATTGATTTCCTCTGTGTGAGTGTCTGCCTCTTGCCATCAGTGCCTGATCTGCGGTCTGTGATTTTGGCTCATAAATCTTCATCCTCTCTTTTCCTTATAGAAGAATTCCGTCGAGATCTGGAAAAGTAGGAGGGGTCTGTCTTGCTGCAAGCGCTGAGATGAACACTTTATAATCTAGAAATAAACCTTTTAATGTAATAGTCACCAAATCAATACTGGACATTTCTTCACCAATAACACCCATATTATCTCTTAAATCCTTGATGCGGGAAAGGTACTTAGTTATGGATTCATTCACTTCCATCTTAATAGATAATGATTTAGGCTTCAAAAACAAAATTCCATTTGAATCTGACATCTCATACAAACCTTTGAGTTTGTCCCATGTATCTTTGGACATCTTAGTTTCTTTGATATGAGGAATAATATTGCCTTTTATAGTCATACAAAGTGTTACCTTTGCTTGAACTTCTTGCAGATTCCATTCTGAGATGGACAACGTATCTGATGGATTTTGCTCATCTCCTTTCACAATCATCCACAAATTAAGTGCCTCGAGTATGGTAATTAACTTGAATTTCCAATTAGCATAATTATCTCTATTTAATTTGGATAGTTCATTAATATAAGAATCAACAAGAGGTGAATTTGTTAAGATTATGTATGCTTAGTTGGATCATTAGTATTCAATTCAATTTCACAACAATAGAATATGCAGGATCACTAATAGAAACATAATCACAAGATAGACAGATATTTATCCTGGGAAAACCTGTAGGGGAAGAAAACCCAACAAAACTTCCTCTATATAGATGTAACAAAAGTACAAAGCAAAACCCCAAACATATGCTCCTTCTCCTTGCAATTATGTATCTCTCTCTCTCTCCTATGCGCTATACAAAAGTGAGTGTGTGTGTTCAAATGAGGAGCACACCTATTCTATTTATACTTTATCTTCCACTTGACTTTTTCCCTAACTAGGTCGGCCTCAACAAATGTACTGGGCCGACTTTATCTAGGAAGACAAAAAACAATATAATATTATATTCTGGAGGGTTCTATTGATCTGACTTACAATGGAGGTTTTAACGCATGACTCTATGATGACCAAATACAATAATAATATCCCAATGGAGGAATAAAACATTTCTAATATATTACAACAGTAAAATACATTTAGAATATTCTTCGAAGTTACAATATCTCAACACTCCCCCTTAATGAGAAGGGTATTCTATTGGAAACAACAACATCAACTGTAGGAACAAGAAGAGAGAGCATCTTCAACAACATCAAGATGATACATCTATATGTCATCGGAAGTTTTCTTCAATAATCATCAGAATTGGAATAGTTACTGGAACATGTTCAACATATTCAGTACTGGATCTTTCGATCAGCAACAACATCATATGTAACAACACTTGATCTCTCGATCAACAACATCATCTGCAGCAACATAACCTGCAACACACATGATCCAATTACGGGATGATCAACCCCTATCACTTTATGACTTAAGTCCAAGGATGATGCAATCCTATCCACATCACGGAGACAAAAGTCTACGGATCACTTTAGGGCTAATGTCTAGGGATGATACATTCCCACCACATCACAAAGACAAAAGTCGACAGATCACTTTAGGACTAATGTCCAGGGATGATACAATCCCACCACATCAAGGAGACAAAAGTCTATGGATCACTTTTAGGACTAATGTCCAGGGATGATACAATCCTACCACATCACGGAGACAAAAGTCTGTAGATCACTTTAGGACTAATGTCCAGGGATGATACCATCCCACCACATCATGGAGACAAAACTCTGCGGATCACTTTATGACTAATGTCCAGGGATGATACAATCCCACTGCAACATCATCATCACTGCTCCCCATTTCAAGGAAGGTCTGTAATATTATCATCAATGCTCCCCCTTTCCAGGAAGGTCTGTAACATAATCATCATCATTGCTCCCCCTTTCGAGGAAGGTCCTTTTGAACCACACCAAGCTTGTCATGTAAGTACTCAAACTTTACTCGAGACAGAGGTTTAGTCAACACATCAACAACTTGCTCAACAATGCCCACATACTGGAGATTTATAGCTCCCTTCTGTACCATATCCTGTATGTAAAAATACCAAATTTCTATGTGCTTTGACTTGTAATGGAACATTGGGTTCTCCATCATCTTTATACAACTTTGGTTGTCACATAGGATCACCATGTTATCCAACTCCAGGTCAAATAGACTTGACATAACTTTCAAAGCCATATGGCTTCACAACTAGCAGAACAATCTATTATATACTCTACTTCAGTTGTGCTAAGAGAAACATTGGACTGCTTCCTGTTAAACCATGAGATCGTGGTGGATCCCAGACAATAACATCCACTCGAGGTGCTTTTTCTGTCTGAGACTTCTAGCCTAATCTACATATGTATAACCATACAATCTGTAGTCGTGATCTCCAACATAGTATAGACCAAAGTCTATCGCACCTTTCAAGTACCTCATCACATGCGTTGCAGCTACCAGGTGAACACGTTTGGGTTTAACTAGATATTAAATCAGGGTGTTCACAACAAAGCATATATATGGCCTGGTATTCGTTAAACACATCAACGACCCAATAATTTGTATGTACTGAGTCACATCCAATAACTCCGATGATTCATCAGCTAACAACTTCAAGTTGGTATCCATGGGTGTGGCCATGGATTTACATTCCAATATATCAAATATTTTTAAGATTCCCACAACATACTTTCCCTAGTTAAGAAAGATTCCTTCCGAGCTCTGCCATACTTCCAGACCTAGAAAATAATGCATCAATCCAAGGTCTTTTATTTCAAATTCTTCAGCGAGCTTCTTCTTGCACTCTACAATATTTTTCTCATTTCCTAGCAATAAATCATCCATATAGAACAATAATATGATAGGTTCATCATCCATAACCTTAAAGTAAAGGTTAGGGTCACCTTTACTTTTGGTAAAGCTCAAGCTCGTCAAGAAGCTACCTATCCTTCCATACCAAGCTCTAGGAGATTGCTTCAATCCATACAGAGCTTTCTTCAACTTACATACGTGAGTCCGTCTGTCTTCAACTTCAAATCCTTGTGGTTGTTTTATGTACACTTCTTACTCAATAACAGCATTCAGGAAGGTTGTCTTCACATCCATCTCGTGTAAACTCCACTTCAACATGGATGCAAGTTCCATGATGGTTCTAATGGAAGTGTACCTTGCTACTGGCACAAATGTCTCTTCATAATCAATTCCCTCTTTCAGAGAGAATCCTCTAGCCACAAACCTTGCCTTGTATTTCTCAATACTTCCATCATCTGCATGCTTTATCTTGTAGATCCACTTGGAATATAACACACTTTTTCCTTCTAGTTTGGGAACTATATCCCAAACATCATTCTTCATTATTGATTGGTATTCTTCCTTCATTGCTTCTACCCATTCTTTCTTTTGTTAGCTTCTTCATAACTAGTAGGTTCTTGATTTACAAGATCACACATCAAGGCCACATAACTGGAGAATGGTTTTGATTTCTTGCTTACTCCTGTGGAGCCTTCTGGATCTTGTTGGCCTAATCTTCCCTTCTGTCTCAACCCTAGGTTCAACAACAACACAATACCAACAAGACACCAAAAGACATCGACCCGACAGAGCAAGCTCAGTCTGCAACACCCGCAAGGCAGGCACAGTCTCACCCGAGATATCTTAATGTGCAACTTCCCGAACCATGTTTCCGCAGTTGGAGAGGGATTATAGTCCCTTGGCACACGACCAAAGAGTTTAACAGAGATGGAAGGATGGGGTCTTTTACTATGTGACTTAGGTGCAACTATGTGCCACAACCGACATGCGACGTAACCCTATCCTTAACCACTTAACAATTGGCACAACTGTTCGGCGCAACTAATTCCTTACTTATAATGAGCAATGTGTGACTTATATTGTAACTTAGCAGCTTAACCATGAAATCATACATAACATGTCGACAATGCTTTAAACATTCATTCATTCATTTACTAATTGGTAATATTGTGACATACATTCAATAGTAATTGTAACAATACAAAGTAAACAAACATTCACATAAGCCTTCAATATTCAACATCATTCATCCATTCAACACAGGAAGTAACGTGGAAATCCATTTGGGAAAAACCACCAAGGTGCTCTTCATCTGGCATGAGAAATTATGTATATCACCTTGCAGTCTATGACTTGCAAACTGTTCTTAAGATATGTCTATCTGTCTCAACCTATTCTTTCTCTCATGCTCTCTGGTTTATTATTCTACCTACCCCTACTGATCCACACACAGCTTGGATTGACTCCTCTACTTTATAGTCTGTGCACTCAGCTACATATCCGCAACTCAATAGCCTTCTACTCCTACTAGACTCATCTCTAAGTCCACAATGAACTAACAACTTCCTCTATCTAAATCTCTGAACTACTGAACCGAACCAAATCTAACCCTTATACAGAGCAGGTTCCTCCTATTTATAGAATTTACAAGACCGCTCAGGGTCGATTGAGTACAGCTCAGTTATTACAGACTTAGATAGCTACAAAATATCTTCTATTACATTAATTCCGACCCATACCTAGCTGCAAAAGTTCTGCATTACATTAACCACAGCCTTAACTAGCCGCGGAAACGTATTTTAGTCTACCTATACTGGTCATAACTAGCTGCAAAACTTGTCCTTTAGTCTTCTACTAGCTCGTCCTTCTGCAGTCTTCCTTGACTTTCACATGTCCAACCTTTACTCTTCTACCTGCCTCTTCCACTGAATCTGGATGTGCTTTTCCTCGTCGCACCAATCCTCGCTCTGTGCTTACACTTCTTCCTTTATCTACATTTCTCCGTCGCGTGCCCGCTTTTCCTCTTGCGCTTGCATGTCGGATTCTTCCTTGTGCACTTTTCCTAGCTCAACAGGCCCCCAACACTCACATGTGGTTCGTCCTAAGCCACTAAGAAAAAATTAGCAAAATTTGAGTGTTTCCAAAATTCAAGGTTCTAGCGCACGTTGCACCATAGGACCAACCTTGTCCTGAAATTCCTTCAAAATTTGTTGCACCATGGCAACTTCCTCTGTTACTTCCTCTGCCTGCTTGGCCAACTGTTCCACCCAGTTGAAACTGATATGTTATGATGTTCCCTCTTCCACTAACTGAGCAATATGTTGGAGCTTCTGTTGTATAGGCTGAATAAGCCCTGTAATTCGTTCTGCCTCTGATTGATGTTCTGTTATCTCATAATTTCTTTTCAGCTCCTGGTCACAGAGAGTTTTCACTTCCTGCTGTAGCTGCTTTAGCTCTATGACATTTGCGATCCTTTCTATGAGTGGAAACTTTTTCATGTATGCTTTCATCATGGTGATTTTCAGATCATCTTATCGGGCATTTTCCTTCATATTTTCCATGGCCTCATCTTCTAAGAGTGCTTCCCACGTCGCGGAAATGGATTCAACTGCCTTAGTGCATATTGTTTCTCCTTGCCTTATCCTTTCGACAGCCTCAGAAGTTGTATTCCTGCATTCTTCAAGCACCTCAAGAGGTGTGCTTGGTATTTGTCGCGCCTGTAGCTCCTTAATCTGTTTCCAGAGTTCCACCGCTATCTGCGATAGCCGATCAACCTTGGCAATTGAATCCTCATCTTCTTGGCCTTCTTCTGGTGGGAACTATGCGATGGCACTCTTGATGGATTCTACTAGTGTAAGTCGAATCTGTTCGCATGCCTCGATCTCTTAGTCCTTCTCCTTAAGGAGGACCTTATGCTCGTTTGCCTTCCTTGTCTTCTTGGTTGCTTGATACACCATCACATTTCCTCTGATGCGGAGTTCAGTGGTAGCCACATATTGAATGGAGTATACATCAGCCAATGGTAGCTTTGAAAAATCAAGCGTTAGAGTCCCCATTGCCTTGAGAACAACGTCATACTCTTCAGTTCCTGACTATAGTGCTTGCGCTGGTAATTCCATCTTGAGGGGTGACAACAGCATTGGTGCGGCTAAAGTGTCTCCGGGGTCCACACCATACATCTCAGCCTTGGTAGTGGTTTTTACTTCGTTAATGGCCTCTGTGAGATTATTAAGGTGCTCAGTGACTTGACCGACCACTTGCGTCTGGTGTGTAGTAAGACCCTCCAAACTGCTCTTGGCTACTTTCGTGACAACGTCTGCAAGTAGGCCTATGTCTTCTTTATCCAAGCTGATAGTATTGGACATTTTTCAACTTTCCGCTTCTTATGCAGTGGTTCATGCTCTTGTTGTTTTTCTTGCTGGCGGTTCCAGATATCCTCATCATTGGGTGTTTCTTCTCCATTGCCCCGACCGGAGCCTCTATCACCACCATCATCATCTTCTCCTTCCCCCTCCTACGATTGATCGTCGTGATCATTGCCTCCATAATTTCCTTAGCCAGTATCTTGGCCATTTCCTTGATTGACGCCTGCACCGGTGTTTCCACCTTGGTTAGCTAGTGGGTCTTCTTCTTGGTCCATCTGCTCTCAACTGGGTCGTGCCATCTGTTGGCCAATCTTGAATAATTGTGTACACATCTGCGTTCTTGATCATAAAAACCGTCAGGTGTGCCTGCTTGGTCGGGTCCTCCTTCGACTCCAGAGTAATGTTATGGACACCGGCCTAAAAATTTATGAACGTGGCATACCTTTGCACTGTCGATGTCCTTATTCTGTGTTGTTTCTTTATTACATCGTTTAGTGCCTCGCCATGTAAAAATAACTCAATATTGTTGTCCTTCTGCCGTATCACATCCTCCTTGTTCTCCCGGAGGTCCTGGTACTTTGTGCCCTAGAAAAGTACGAGAATATCTTGTGCTTGGTAATCTGGTGGGTCTGACCATAGAATAAAAGAGATCAAGATGAGTAGTTGGGAGTAGTGGAATTTAGCCTTACCATCCACCTGCGCTTGCTCTGCATCATCTATCAATTCATTCAACAAAAAATGTGACCAATTGAACTTTACTCCCGCAGTGCATTACTCTACAAGTTCAACAGTCCCCGCAGTACACTCTGTAGTATGCATCTTGCGTAACAGCTTGCAAGATAAAATCTTTGCAGTGAACCACATCGTGTTATCATTAATGGAGTTAATGAGAAACCCCCTACCTGCGCATTGCAAGTCATACTTCTACTTCATCTTGGTGGTGTCTCTGTTCTACTATAGATATGACGTGGGGTCATCTCCTTATCGTGGAAGACCCATGATCAGTGAAATCAGGTCGACATCCACAACATATGGGCAATCGAGCCACAAGTATCCTCCATGAAAACACACCAGAAGCTGTCGTCCATAGATACTTACCTGCGTGTTGTGACCAAAGTACGGCATAAGTAGCAGGTTGAGTAGACCCGCGTCATCGACACCTCGAGTCCATTGCATTGGAACAACTAGTACTGGGTCAGGCGGCACAATGGGTGTCGTGACCATGTAATTCTTCCTTTCCAAGCCTACCTACTTGTGGGTATCACAATCCTCAAACTGAAGCTTGACTAGCTTCGGGATTGTGTTCATTAACAGCGGTACTGCCTCAGGGATCTACGGCGAGACCAAGGAGGAGCGTGCTCTCATCGAAAGCTTCACCTTACATGCCTCGGCTCTCCTTGGCTGAATATATGGTGGTAGCAGGTTTTGTTCCTTAATGATGGCATTCACATCCCTGTGCGGTGGCAACTCTAGTTCTTCCTCAATAGGTATTTCTTCAGTAACCTTCTGCTTGTTCTTTGAAGGCTTCGACACTCTGCCAAGAGGTGCGGAAGTGCCTGGGATGTCTCTTTGTAAGATGAAAGGTGTTGGTCCTGCAACTAAGGTGGCACTAGGTGGATTCTTGACCGAGGTCGATTCTAGGGCCGAACCACAGGGTGATGCAGGGCCTGAACCGGCCAAGGGAACTGTCTGGGGATTGGGTCTCACCATGGTTTTAGATTCTTCTTATTGCTGTCATACGTTGGGTGAGTCAATATCCTCTACAATCGGGCACGGTGATTCAACACTTACATTTGATAGCTCACTGGCACTAGAAATCTCTATGACCATGGGTTTTGGCTCGCTCTGCTACATGCTTTGGCTCTGTTAACTATCAGCTCTAGTTCTTTCTTCTTCGTTGGGTGCAAGTGAACTAAAACTTGATGACGAGGCTCATATTTATAGGCGCCAACCCATCCTGCAGTCATCATTCAATGGGAGGTTGAGGTCTTGTCGATCACGTGGGATTTCCATTTGAATCATTCTATCATTAACACATCTACTTGAGTGTTGATCTGTACTTGCCCGAGCAGTTCGAGTAGTTATGGAAATGGTAACTGATGGGACCATAAAGCATGCCCCCATTCTCCTCGTACTTTGTCAAAGTAATGACGCCTTGTTGTCAAACCATCTCAATCTTTGTCGAATATTCACACTTTAATGTCGTTCAGCCTATCATTTCCGCTTTTGTAGCAATTGGAATGCTTCTGTTGCCGGATGCTTCTGTTGTTGTTTTTTTTGCAGCGCAATCTTAGCCAAGCATGTCATCGCCATCATAGTAAGGTTTCAAGTGACTACCATTTACCATTCTCGCGACATATGTTCCATCTATTTTTTGCAGTTTTACTGCGCCTGTGTCAGTGATGTGCGTGATCAAATATGTCCCTAGCCAATGCATTTTTAATTTCCCTGGATGTTTGAAAAATTTGTTGTCGTACAGCAACACAAATCCTCCGACTTTGAATGGCTTATTCCAGATATGGAGATCATGCCATGCTTTCTACCTTTGCTTTTCTATGTTTTCGTGGAATCCTGCGATGAAGCATTCCTCTTCCATCTAAATGAGCTGCGACAACCTTTGGTCGAAAACATCTTCATCAATAATTTTCGTCAATGCAGTAATCTGTAGGATCGACACAATGTACTCCATTGGCACAACAGCTTCCTGTCCCTACACCAGTCTGAATGGGGTGTGCCCTATCAATCGCTTGCAAGTTGTGTGATACGCCCATAACATAGCTGAAACTTTATGATCCCAGTCATCTCGGTGCACATTGCATACTTTGTTTAATGCATTCTCCATAATCTTGTTGAAGCCTTCAACCGTTCCATTCGCCTGAGGATGATAGGGTGTCGTCTTTTTATGATGGATTTGGAACTCTGCAGTAACCTCAGTAATCATTTTGTTAACAAAATGTGTACCTTGGTCGTTGAGTAGGATTTTTGGACAACCAAATCTGGTCACCACATTTTCAAATAAAAACTTCATCATAGTCGCGGCAGTGCAATCTTTAACAAGCACGGCTTCAACCCATATCGTTAAGTAGTCTATCACAGTGATAATGTAGCGCGTGCCAGTCCTCTTGCCTGGTGGGCTGATTGGTCCAATGAAATCAATAGCCCACTTGTCGAATGCTTGTAGTGTTATCTGTGGTGCAAGCGGCATCTCATCGCGACACGATGGTTTTTCGGTTCTCTGGAAGATATCACAATGCCGACAGAAGCTCTTAGTTTCCATATGTATGGTTGGCCACCATAGTCCTGCTTGCAGTATCTTGCACATGGTTGTCTTTCCAGCATAGTGTCTGCCTGCGACACCGGCATGTGCTTCACTCATTACCCACTGTCACTCATAGTAACAAACACACCGTCGCAATACCTCATCTGGCCAACTTGTACAGATGTCCCACAATCAATGAGTAATCAACATCTCTAACAACCATATGTTTCTTCTGGTTAGTGGAGAAGCCTTCAGGCGCATAGCATGTGCTTAGGAAGTGTATGACAATGGTAAATTCCTTGTTTTGGTCCTCCATCATGAAGACCACAAATAGTTGCGCGTCGGGAAAGTTATCCTCCAGGCTGGTTGGTTCTTCACCACTTTTTATCCGCGATAAGTGATCTGGCCCGACATTTAGTCGATCGGGTTTAACTATGAACTCAAAGTCAAATTCTTGAAACATGAGGAACCATTGACAGATCTTCCCCCCCAACACTGGCTTGTTGACTAGGTATTTTAATGCCGAATGATCAGTGTACATTTGAAATGTCCACCCAACAAATAGAATGATCAGTGCACATTTGAAAATGTCCACCCAACAAATAGTGTCGGAACTTCTGCAGCGCATATACCATGGCGAGTCCTTCTCTTTCTATCGTCGACAGTTTCCTGCTAGCAAAAGTGATAGGGTGGTCAAGTGCACCCTCTCCTGGTTGCGTCAAGACTATGCTGAGCGTGACAGAGGACACATCGACATGAACATGGAACTCCTTCTCCCAGTCTCTAAATACCAGTATTGTCATAGTGGCCATATTATTTTTCAATTTGTCTAAGCTTTCCCGGCAAGCTGTTGTCCACTAGAACTTTGCATCTTTCTTCAACAGTTTTTCCATAGGTGCATTTATCTCTGCATATCCTCTGATGAATTTTCTGTAATAGCCCGTGTGTCCTAATACTGATCTGAGTTGCGTGACCGATGTGGGTGGTGGTAAGTCAAGGATAATCACAACTTTTGTTGGGTCGACTAGAATTCCATCGCGACATACTACGTGACCAACATCACACCAAATGGTGCAGAAAAAATACATTTCTTTGAATTAAGCACGATCTGATACTGGCGACAACGGCCCAGCATCATGCACAGACTCTCAATATGGTCTCTTACTCGACCAAACACAGTCCAATCATCAAAGTAAACCTCAAGAATTTATGTATGAAATCTTTAAAAGAGGAAATTGCTATTCTAGAAAAAATAGCAGGTGCATTCTTGAGTCCAAAGGGTATTACCGTATACTGGTAGCATCCTCATTCTATGACGAAGGTCGTTTTGTGGCAATCCTCCTTCGTGATTCTGACTTGATGATAGCCGGAGAAGCTGTCGATGAATGAATACATCTCTTGCCCTCCAACACTTTCAAGTACTTCATCTGTAAACGGTGTTGGGAATGGATCATGCAGGCATGCGTCATTCAGTTTCCTTTGGTCGACACTGATCCTCACTTCACCTGTGGTTTTCTTATCCTGGATCACTATAGGGCTGATCCACTCTTACTCCTCAATAGGTTAAATGATTCATGCGTCAAGCGTGTGATCCAATTCAGCTTTTACCTTTTCTTTATATCTTGGATTCAACCTATAAGGTCATTGCTTAATGGGTTTAGCATCTGGTCTCAGGGGTATTTTCATCTCCCCCAGATCTCCTACTATCCCCTTCATCTCTGGAAAGTTGGTAGGGAATAGATCCTGAAATTCATGTAGTAAGTCTGTGATCTTTGTGACTATCTCTTCATCCCAATAATCTCCTATATTGGCGAACTTTGGGTTTTTTGGCGACCCAATGTTTACTTTCTTGATTTTCAGCGGCTTGAGGAACTGGTCGCTAGAAATACCACTTCCTTTGATTGCGCATGTACCCTCTAATTTCGGTATGTTTATGTTAGTTGGGTCATCATTTGGGTCTCCAGTCATATTGTAACAAGCCATCCATTGCTGAATGGTCGCGCTGCACTGGTGGGAATTCGCCTCTTCGACGGGGATTTTAGCAAATATCTTTTCCTTTATCGTTTGAAGTGCAGCGTCAACTGTAGGTTGCTCATCAACAAATTCAAATGTGTACACAAACTATTTAGCTACCTCTTCCCAATTCTGAGTTCCTTATCGCAATTCCATAGATGTGTACCAGCTTCTAGGTGTCCTTTCCAATGTGTGAATGAAATGATGGACCCATTCTTGATGCGGGTATTTTGCAAATGTGGTGCAACACTGATTTATGTGCTCGACAGGGTTAGAAAAACTTGTGTACTTGTAACTCACGGTGTGACTTCTTCACTGAATTTGGCTTCCAGCAACCTTCTGCATTGTGTCCATTCTGATATGGACTGCTTATGTGTACCCCACCATCTAGCAAGCGTAGCCTTTAGTACATGGTCTAACGCGGACAAGCGTTGCAACTCTATTACGAGTACTTCAAACTCATTTAGGAAGGTTGCAAGGTTAGGTAAACCCTCATAGGTGGGAAGCTCTCGTAACTCATTCTCAACCTGTCACACAGACCTTGTAATTCTGGCACACCTCCTCATAGAGACTTCATGCAACCAGTTTTGCCAATTCTCTAAGGCCTCTCCTAAGTCGGATGTGCATGAACTAGCACTCCTCCAACTCAGGTTTCCATCCGTTGTTGGGTTGATATAATCTTCTTGTAGGGCAGTGACATTGTAGATTTGGTTGAGATAATTGCCATGTCCCTCATTGTAGATAGGATCGACATATATTTTTCCCTCTAATGGATCAATGGGTGACACTACCCTCATCTCATTATGCTCGAATGAGAGTATCATTTTCTTGAAATTTATAATGGTCTGATTATCTATGGCCTAATATATCCCAGTAGCGCTGGATATGGGTTTGTGTCGTCGATGATGTTAATGAATTCAAAGTCTGCAAATGTGTGTGATCCCTCAATGTCAACAGGGACTTGACTCAACCTACCAATTGGTAGGAGCTTCGCCTGATTTGCAAGTCGCAACTGGACAAGAGACCAGTCCAAGCGCGGCTTGTCCATGCTTTCCCAAGTTTGTCGCGTCAAAATATTGACATCCAAACCCAAGTCTAAAATAATGTAATCCATGTCATAGTCTCCTATATGCGCAATCAGTCTTAACTCGTGCCCAGTTTTGAATTTCTTTCTGACCTAGTTAACTCTCCTTTCTGGTTGCGAATCTTCTAGGGTTTCTTCTACCAATGCTTGTAGTTATGTGATGGAATCTTTATCATGTAGTAACGCTAAGCAACTTAACAGAAATGACTTGAGCTTACTAACCTTATGTGGGACCTTCTTCTAGAATATCTGCTGGAATTGGTTAGGCATCTCCCTTACTTCGGCTGAGGAAGATGGTTGTTCTGGGTCCACAAACTCTGGTCGCACGTCCAAGAATACTTGCTTCTGCTTTTGGACATCGAATGGGACTTTTTTCTTTGTCTCAGGTTGCACCCACAGTTGCAGTTGTTCTTATGGTATATCATGATCAGCTACAGTCGCAACACCTCCTCGTGTTATGACAGCAATGCTTGTCTCTCTTGGCTCAGCAACAATCATCTGAACGTTCAAGTTAGGATTTGGATTTGGGTTCAGATTCTGCGTCGGGTTAGGACCTGCGATGGTCCGAGCTTGCCACTTTGCAATCAACCGAGGACATTGCTCCACATTTTGGTCCTGTGCTTTACAATATGGACATGTATTTGCAAGCTCTTGGAAATCTTTGGCATAGTGACCTGGCTGTCCATAGTTATAGCATGTAACCTGACCTCTTCCTATGCCAAATCCTCCTCCTCCTCTGCCTCTGAAGTTTCCACCACTCCTTCCCTGAGAGTGTGGTTGTTGTGGGGGGTACTGATTATGTTGGTATTGTAGCTGATATTGATTATGTGGCGCATATTGATGTTGATACTAGTTTTGACACTGATTGGGTGGGAAATGCGCAAGCTTATAGGATGCTTATGTCGGTTCAGCCTGAGCCTGCCCATCATTCTTCATCAAGTAGGTGTCTACCATCTTTTCCTTCAAGAGTTGGTATGCTCTGCAATCCTTCTCTTCATGCCCTACTGACTTACAAAATTTGCAGAAAAGACATGTCGGGGTACTTACAATCTTTTGCAAGTATAGACACTCCTCGTCACGATGTCCTCTATTCTGGCATATGCCGCACCAGGGTAGTCTGTGGGCACTCAATGGGTTTGGTGCACCTGATGAGATATAGTTCATGTAGGTTAGACAATTATCCTTGGTGTGTCCATCCGTTCTACATTTCGTACACCATAAGTCTTCTTGGGATTCCTTGCCCTTCTTGATATCCTGAAGCTGTGTTGACATATTAGCTAACTGCAACTGAATCTGCACCATTCCTACGGCATCATCGTCGATTAGTGAGGATTCCAACTTCATTTCCATTTCTAGCGCTTCTGTCTACGATTCGATCTTTTGTTGCATTAATGGGCCTTGGATGTGTGGTAATAGCACAACAATAAACCACTCTTTATGTTGTACATCTGACATTTGGAAACTTAATTTGGCCATCAAAGTTTTAAACTGTTGGTCAAAGTCCCTATGGACTCTACCAATGATTGTTTTATCTCCTTGATCTCGGTGATGCACTGCGACTCAGATTTAGGTTTTACGAACTCATAGATCATTGCGAGTCGTATTTCTTCAAGGGTCTTCTATGTTGTTCCTAGCGGTACTACGCAGAACTTCATAAACCAATCCAATGCACGACCCCTCAGAGTCATGATCATCTGCGCCTTCTTTAGGTTCGTGTTATGAACTAGGCGAACCATCCAAACAGCTTCACAAAGGAACCAATGTTGCTTTGGATCCTCTGCTCCATTCCCATTGAATGTGGGTAACCAAATATCATGCCCGACCATTGATTTGGCATCGGGGTTATCTGATGAATAATTTAGTGGAGGTGTACCCTCTTACGTGCTAGTCGCAGTACCAACACTATCAGTATTAACAACTCTTTCAGGAGATGAGGCTCTAGACCTTACCTCTGGCGACACTCCTGGTGTGATGTAGTCGTGACCTGATCTTGGTGTCTCCCCATACTCTTTGGATTCTTCTTCTCCTTCTGAAATCGGGCTATAGTCCTCCTTTTCATCGCAAGACCCTTCATCCAACTGCGACTGAAGTTCGTGCTCACTTTCTTCAAACAGACTAGGAGTTCGTCGAACTTCCTCTGTCTTTCTTCTTTTCCCTGATCTAAATCTCCTTCCACTCCTTAGGACTCCAGCTTCTAGTTTAGGTTTTGTATTTCCCAAGAACATCTCAACTCACTATTTCTCATTTTCTCTGCAAATCATCCGCGACATATCCCCTCTCCTTGGATATGCGGCTCAACTACTCAACTACAAGATGCCCTTCTCATAAACTAACATCTTTATCGATGTGCTAATAGATAACAAATACCTTCTTCGTGGTCCTTGGAAAAAAATTCCTTCAGCCTCACTATACGAGGTTATAGTCTCTACTGAAAACTTAGTAATATATCCTTGCAAAATACTGTCGACCCAAAAACAACTCTAGAGATGGGGTTACTTACACTAGTTACCTTGCGAATCAACTGATCAGTCCACTCGACTGCGTCTCTTCTTTGGAAACTTGTCTGCGTGGTCGGCAATCTTGACAACCATTCATGTAGAACAATGGGAAATTCTACAAAGAATATCTCGTGAATATCAGTGTAGATGTACCGGTCTAAGCAGTTTTCTATGCTCAACTGCGATCTTATGCTCTCCTCTTGTGCAAATGCTAGCGTCTTAGACTCCAACCAATCCTCTATTTCCTTCTTTGTCGGATGCCACAACATTTCCCTCGACTCAAATGATTACAAGTCCTGGCAACGGAACCATTTGTTGGCCTAATCTTCCCTTTTGTCTCGACCCGAGGTTCAACAACAACACAATACCAACAAGACACCAAAAGACATCGACTCGACAGAGCAAGCTCAGTCGGCAACACCCACGAGGTAGGCGAAGTCTCACCCGAGATATCTTAATGTGTAACTGTCATAACCATGTTTCCGCAGTTAGCGAGGGATTATAGTCCCTTGGCATGTGGCTAAGGTGCTCAACAGAGATGGAAGGATGGGGCATTTTACTATGTGACAGAGGTGCAACTGTGTGCCACAACTGGCACGCGACGCAACCCTGTCCTTAACCACTTAACAACTGTTGCAATTGTGCGGCGCAACTGATTCCTTACTTATAATGAATAATGTGCGACTTATATTGTAACTTAGCATCTTAACCATGAAATCATACATAACATGTCGACAATGCTTTAAACATTTATTCATTCATTTACTAATTGGTAATATTGTGACATACATTCAATAGTAATTGTAACAATACAAAGTAAGCAAACATTCACATAAGCCTTCAATATTCAACATCATTCATCCATTCAACACAGGAAGTAACATGGAAGCCCATCTGGGAAAACCACCAAGGTGCTCTTCATCTGGCATGATAAATTATGTATAGCACTTTGCAGTCTATGACTTGCAGACTATTCTTAAGATATGTCTATATGGGTCAACCTCTTCTTGCTCTCATGCTCTCTGGTTTATTCTTCTACCTACCCCTACTGATCCACACACAACCTGGATCGACTCCTCTACTTTACTGTTTGCGCACTCAGCTGCAGATCGGCGGCTCAACAGCCTTCTACTCCTACTAGACTTTTCTCTGAGTCCACAATGAACTAACAACTTCCTCTAGATAACTCTCTAAACTACTGAACTGAACCGACTCTAACCCTTATACAGAGTGGGTTCCTCCTATTTATAGTATTTACAAGACCGCACATGGTCAACTGAGTACAACTCAGTTATTACAGACGTAGATAGCTACAAAATATCTTCTATTACATTAATGTGGGCCCATACCTAGCTGTAAAAGTCCTGCATTACATTAACCATAGCCTTAACTAGTTCTAGAAATGTCTTTCAGTCTGCCTGTACTGGTCATAACTAGCCGCAAAACTTATCCTTTAGTCTTCTACTGGCTCATCCTTCTGCAGTCTTCCTCGAATTTCACCTATCCAGCCTTTAGTCTTCTACCTGCCTCTTCCACCGACTATGGATGTGCTTTTCCTTGTCACACCAATCCTCGCTCTACGCTTGCGCTTCTTCCTTTACCCGCCTTTCTCCGTCGCGTGCCCACTTTTCCTCTTACGCTTGCACGTTGGATTTTTCCTAATCATGCACTTTTCCTAGCCCAACAGAGCTCCATACTTCTCTGCTTCTTGTATAATTTCTCTTACCCAAGCAAGATTTCTCTTTTGTGATATATTCATAGTAGGAGGTTCTTGAGGTTCTAGCATATCATGGTCCTCTGATGTTTCGTCTTCAGGGAAGGTTGCAACTTCCACATTTCTGGGAGGTACATCTTCTTCATAAACTTCTTCATGTTGGCACTTCTGGATCTCTTGAGAGATGCTTCTTCGTCAAATGTTACATCTTTACTAATCTCCATGTGATGGAATCCTGGAATGTATTTTATGAAGGCTTTGGAGACTTCACAGTATCCAACAAATATTCCTTTCTTTTCGGAAGGGTCCAATTTGGTTCTCTTTTCTTTTGGTATGTGAACATATAATGGGGAACCAAATATCTTGAGGTGGCTCGTTGTAGGATTTTTTCCTATGAACATTTCTTTTGGAGTCTTGAATCCAAGGGCACTATGGGATAATCTATTATGTACATAAAATGTCCTTCTTGTTGCTTCAGCCCATAGATGCATTTGAAGATCTTGATCATGTATCATTGTCTTCACTGCTTCCATAATGGTCCTGTGCTTTCTTTCCACAACACCATTTTGTTGAGGATTGTAGGGAGTGGTTAGTTCCCTCTTAATTCCAACTTCTTTACAAAAAGCTTCAAACTCTTTTGAAGTATATTCTCCACCATTGTTTGCTCTGAGTGTCTTGATTCTTCTTTCTAAATGATTCTCTATCAAGGCTTTGAATTCCTTGAATTTTTCAAATACTTCATCCTTTGTTTTCAATAAATATATCCATGTCTTTCTTGAATAATCATCAATAAATGTAACATAATATTCATAACCACTCAAGGATGTGGAGGGCATTGGACCACATACATGTAACACCCCGGGTTCAACCCCAATTGCATTCAATTATATATGATGTAAATAGTGTTATTAAATCATGGTGTGGAGCTCAAGGCAAAGGCCCCGCCATGGATTTAGCATTTTATGTTTCAGAAATTAAAATTGACGCCGATGGCTCATGTGCTAGGTAGGCACAATGTAATTTTGGGCATCATGTAAATATGCAATTAATAAAAATACCCACAACTAGCTATGTCATTGCAACATTAAAAGAGGTGGGGGCATGATTTCACAAGCAATGGGGAGGGAAAATATTCAAACCCTTGAGCCAATAGGGTAAAGCCAAATGTCAAAGGGAAAACCCATAAAGCTGTCAACTACCCATTTTATCTTTTGTGCCCAATCATTTATTCCTTCCATAAATTGGTTGAGGTAGTTAATGCATGGGGATGGGAAGAGTATGGTAGTCAAATTCGAATTTGGGAAGCCACCCATTTTGGAAAAACATGTTTTTGAATTATGGGGCAAGAAAAATCCAAATAATGCATGCCCATCCCATTATTCACAAACGTCCTTCATTTCCTCATGCAGTCGAAGCTTGCTGGGCTCTCTCCTTCACATTTCCTGCAAATTTCATCCATTTTTTCCATGGCTGGGAAATCATTTTGGTTTTGCCGAGTGAATGTGTAGCAAGGATTCACGATTTGGGGGTTTTAAGAGGTCGTTTTTATCTTCCTCACGCGGTTGAAGCTTGTTGTGCATTTACCCCCACGTTTTTATGTCGTTTCCTCATTTTCCCATACCCAGAAATTTCGTTTTTGGTATTGTACAGTGAATGGGTAAAGGAGACCCACGATTTGTGTGTGTATGGAGGTCGTTTCAGCTCCTACAATTCCCATAAACATTTTATGAAATCATATTTCTCTCACAGGGTGTTTTTCCCCATTTTACCAGTCTGTTTTTTGTTGCAAAACTTTTTTTTGTTATGCTCAGTGGCTAGGAAGATAGATCCCCGTTTTGGGTGATTGGGGAGGTTGTTTTGCCCTTGTGAAGCCCAAGGATTGTTCCTGAAATCGTATTGCTCACCCAGGGTGTTTTCCCCATCTGCCATTTCTGTTTGGGGTTGCCAAATGTTTTTCTACGAACCCATAACTTGTATGGGCTATGAAGTGCATCCTTGTGTTGGCTTGGCTGAGTAAGTCCAAGGAACCCCTATGTTATTGGCTTGTTGCCTTAGTATCTTGTGAAACCCAATTGTTTATTGGCTTGGATGGATAGTATGTGAAACCCAACTGTGTGTTGGCTTGACTGTTTGTGTATGGTCTTGTTGTGTGTAAGTCAGTTGTTCCCTAGTTCCTTGTGTAAATCATGCCCAGCTCGAGGGTGGCAGTGGTGCTGAGAGATTTATGAGCACACTGGCTTATGGTTGGGTGGAATGTTGCAGTGACATAGCTAGTTGGGGGGAAGCTTCTTCTCAAGATAAGTATTCCTTGTGTTTAATCTCAACAATGTATTTAATTGATAAATTATCATGAACATGTTGAATGTATTTTTCTTCCGTTGTATTTTAATGAATTATACATCAACATATGCATTTTATGTTATATTCATGGGGCTAGATTTCCCATTTTGATAGTAGCAGCAGCTTAGTCACGTCCTCTCTCGATTGGGTAGAAGGGAAGGGATGTGACAATACATCTGAATGGATTAATTCCATCGTAGCTTTAGTCTTTGTCTCACTCTTAAAAAATGGATTCTTGATATTCCTTTTGTACATCCTTTGCAAATGCCTTCATGATCGATCTTCAAATCTAGTAAACCTGTCACTGCTTTGCCATAATTCACTTGGGATAGTGGTCTCATGAACAAGGGTTGTTTCTGAAGGTCCCTTGAGTTTATGTAAGCCTCATTTTTCTTCACCAATGACAACTGCATCTTCAATTGATTTTCCTTTAGGCCACATAAGTACTTGTCCATCTATGAATGCAGCCATGTATCCTTTCTTATCTAATGCTGAGATAGAATGTAAGTTCTTCTTCAAACCTGGTACATATAAGACTCCCTTTATCTTCATGGGGGGTCCATAATCAAGCTTATAGCTTGCTTCACCAATTCATTTGATAGGGTATTGATAGTCATTTCCTAATGATACCTTCTGAGGAGAGTTCTTCTCTTCAAGTTTTGATAGAGTTTTCTTTTTTCCCATCATGTGCTTTGAAGCACCACAATCAATAAGCCATGTATCTTCTCCAGGTGTCACAGACCCAGAGAGTGCAGAGAATAATACATACTCTTCTGCATCTTCTTCTTTTGCTTGTTTTCTTCGAGGTCCTTCTTCCTCTTCTTCTTCATCCTCATTTCCAGCTAGGTGTGCATGATGTCTTTTGTTTTTGTTCTTCTTCTTGTATTCTTATTTCTTCAATGAACAATTTCTTGCACTGTGTCCTAGCTTGTCACAATTGAAACATTAAAAGTTGGAGTAGTTTCTTCTTATCCTTTGGAACTTCTTGGGAGGTTGAGACTCTTTGTGGATTTCCTTCTTGAATTTAGATTGACTTCTTCCTCTCTTGGTATGGGTGGCTAGGGCTTGATCATCTTCTTTAAGTAGAGCTTCTCTATCGATTACTCTAGCCTACTCTTGGATGCAATCTTCCCATACAATGCCATATTTCATGCTTTCCTCTCTGGCACACATAGTTTGGATGAATGAATCCCAAGGTCTAGTGAGACCATTAAGAGCAGTCATAACTAGCTCATCTTCATCAAGGGAGTCTCCAATGGATTCTAGTTCCTCCTTGAACTGGGAGACCCTTGTGAAGTAGTCTTGGATGGATTCTCCTTGGCACATCTTGGTACTCTTCAATTGAGTTCTCATATTCATCTTTCTATTGATGTTCCTTCCTTTATACATTCTGGCTAGGGAATCATACATCTCCTTCGGGGTCTTCTTAGATGACACTTGAGGAGTCAAGTGGTCTTTGATAGAATCATCTTTGATCCTCATTGCCCTAATCAGGTCCTTCTTGTGCTTCTCCTTAGCTTCATCCTCTTCAGGTTCTGCAACTTCTTCCTTGATGTATTTGGAAAGATCATTCTCTCTAAGAATGAGGCCAATCCTATATTTCCATGCTTGTAAATTCTCTATGCCTTCTAGCTTATCAGAAAGCTTGGTGCTTGGAGCCATCTTATCCAAGAGGTCACCATAAAATGAAATTTCTCAAAATTTAAAACTGATCTTACCAGGAGATGCGTTTGAGTGAGGCGAATTGACTGGTACACTCGGTTTCTGGAGATTCCAAATTTTCACCTTGTGAAAGTCGCCCTATTTAGAATAGCTCTGATACCATGTTAAGATTCCATATGATTAGCTAGATATAATTAGTATTCAATTGAATTTCATGGCAATAACATATGCAGGATCATTGATAGAAACACAATCACAAGATATACACAGATTTATCCTGGGAAACCCTCTAGGGGAAGAAAACCCATCAAAACTTCCTCTATATAGATGTATCAAAAGTACAAAGACAAAACCCCAAACATGTGTTTTTTCTCCTTGCAGATCTCTCTCTCTCTCTCTCTCTCTCTATCTCTCTCTCTCTTATGCGTTATACACAAGTGAGTGTGTGTGTCCAAATGAGGATCACACCTATTCTATTTATACTTTATCTTCCACTTGACTTTTTCCCTAACTAGGTCATCTCCAACAAACTTACTGGGATGACTTTACCCAAGAAGACACAAAACAATATAATATTATATTCTAGAAGGTTCTATTGACCCGACTTACAACGAAGGTTTTACCTCATGACTCTATGATGAGCAAATACAATAGTAACATCCCGACGGAGGAATTAAACATCTCTGATAAATTACAACAGTAAAATACATTTAGAATATTCTTTGAAGTTACAATATTTCAACAGAATTTGTCATCTTACCTTCTGTCTCATGATCCGGAGAGTCAGATTCAATTTACGACCAAAAATAAAATTTAGTACCCCTGCACCTTATCAGCTAGCATCCTGTGTTGGGGGGTCGCGGTGCTCAAAATTTGTCTAAGGAAGGGCCCAACACCGCACTTTTCCTTCACTACAAAAATGGTGACACCACACTTTATCTGCACGGGCTCAGCGGTACCACCACACTTTCTCTTCATGGGAGGTGCGGTGCCGACATTGAGGTAGTTCAAGATACTCCTTAAAAAAAACGACTGATTCCTCTTCTACGCACAACAACGATCCCAACAGCCACACCACGACAGGTTCAGGTGAGCAACAATCAATTGTTCGTTGTGATCTCCTTCAGTGATATGTTCTAATGGCGATAAGTAAACAAAAAAACTTCTTTTCCTTCGGCGATGGTAGCAACGATCCAATGGTGGCAGTTACACCACGATCTTCTCCCGTACACAATCTTTATACTCAGCAATCATACCAAGGTTAAGATTCTCTGCGTGTAGGTTGTGTCCGCAACAACCATTTCTAGCTAGCTCCTTCAGTGATAGTGCCTTCAGCAAGTAGCATCGAGCTCCTTCAATGATATTGGGCAGCGTGATTTCTCCTTTTGAGCAATGTGTGTTCTCTCCTTTTGAGCAATGTTCTCTCCTTCGAGAATGGAAACGCTCTCATCGTGAATGGAAGGAACTCTGCATACACCTCTCTGCAACCTCACCCAACTACAAGAATGCTCAACTCTGATACTAAATTGGATAAGCATAGGAAATAGCAAAGCACTAAGGCTCACACACAAAGGAGGAGGATCACACACTCAACTCAATTATATTACTAAATAAGAGTTTTATATATAGGAAAACAATAACCAAACTAGATCCACGAATAATGGATCAAATCCTATGACTAAGGAACTGACAAACCACTTATTCTATGTTTAGAAAATAACCATGAATACATTTTTACATTATTTCCTTTGTGGTCTTTGTTGGTTTCCCTTTATTTGAGAGATGCAAAAGATTTCTGCCCCATTTTTCCAAAAGTTCTCCCTTCCTTTGGTGAGCTTCCAAATCATCATTAGATTCTTGTTTTTACACTGTTTGTATAATTGTTTTTTTTCTCTCTTTTCCATATTTTTGTGGACAACCAAGTTTCTTACTGTCAAATAATATTAAGATTTTTGGGTATTCACAGGTTGTTTCAGGAGGTGGTTGTTGTAGTTTATTAAGTCGATAGGTATTTAGATATTATCTGAGATTTTGGATTCTTGAGTTGATCAACAAGATTAACCTGTAACAAGTGTACAACTGTAATTCATTCCATGGTTATCATATCTTGTTATGCTTAAATAATTGAACTAAAGGATGCTTGTTGTTCTAGAAGACAAATAGTCTAATCCCCATAACTGCCATGTTAATTTTTGTTTCACAATGAAACACATTGCCAGTCACTATAGGAAATCAATGTAGTCTTCTGGGCACATCTCACATCCACATTATCTAAAGGGAACTTAACACTCCCTATTTATTTAGCTTTCATTGGGTCTGGAGATTGTTTTAACTAGATATTGTTAATTCTTGTTTCTTTCAAACACTGATCCAAAAAAGATGCGTTCCACTCGTGGCAGTGATGATGGTTGAACTTAAGCTTTGTTCAAAGTAAGATCCCTTACCATTACAAACCCAACAATGCATATTGCCATTGGAGAACATGATTGCCTGTTGGTTACGGATTTCAGGAAAGACAAAACTTTGATTGTCTAGTTTTTCAGGAAGACAAACTTTCCTTTGCGTGATTTTCCTTTCTTTTGTGAATATTCTATGGTAGCAAAACTCCAAAATAAAGTGACCATCTTTCAAACAAGATTACGAACCCTATCCACTATATGACCAACAATATCCTTACTAAAAAACCAAAGTCTTCACGAATTTAACCCTAGATTCAACAACTTGAATCTCACAATAGGAATGGTTTGCTAAGCGAAGAACCCATTCATGCCAGAACTAACTTCACAAGTTTGGTTCCACACCACATATAGGGCTGCTCACTAGAGCTGCAACATTCAATGTTGCATTGCTGGGTGCTTATTATTTCCTCCACTATCCATATATTGCTCTATATGGTATCAAACCATTACATAGGGGCTCAACAAGAGCATCATGTCACTTACAAGAATTGAACTTGGGTGGGGAGGGCAACAATCATTCCTCCCAATCACTCAAACTACAACCAATGGACAACTATATATGGCATTTACCAAGACTGCCCTGCAATGAATTTAAGGAGGTATGCGCTTAGAGAAAGCATTCTTTTTAGGAGGTTGATGAGTGGGAATGTCTTCCTCAATTGCCACTGTGCAGTATCGGAATTTAATTTCATCTCCGCTTTTAGGATTTATTTTTTTGACATTTTGAACTTTTAACTTCTCCGCCACACTACATGTCTAGTTGAAAAAATTGCCCTTCAAACATAAAGTTGAAATTATCTTTCATTAATTAAAAAGAATATTAAAAAATTATTAACCAATAAAATATAACAACTAATAAAAAAAATAAATTAACTAATAATAAAAAATAGCAATTTTAGGGTTTATTTTTTGACATTTTGAACTTTTATCTTCTCCGCCACACAACATGTTTAGTTGAAAAAATTGCCCTTCAAACATAAAGTTGAAATTATTTTTCATTAATTAAAAAGAATATTAACTAATAAAATATAGCAATTAATAAAAAAATATTAAAAAATTTATCCAATAATAAAAAAGTAGCAATGAAAACATGTATTGTGGTTTTTTATCATATACTTGGAAAAATGGAAATAAAAAATTATATTAAAAAATTCAACTACTAATAGAAAAGGAAGTAGTGTAAATATTCTACATTTTAGATTTTGTTTGGGTATATATTTTAGGATGTTTTGTTATGATTTTCATTGGAAATATTCAAAAAAAATATTATGAAGGTATTTCAACTTGTTGAATCCATTTATGCATTCAAAAACACATTTTGAATATTTCCAAATTCAAATTTTACCAAATTAAATTTTGACCAAAAACCGTGGAAAATCCCAAACTTAAAACGGATAGACCACTACATCAAAAAGTAGCAATGAAAACCTTTGTTGTGTTTTTTTATCATATACTTTGAAAACTAATTTGTTTTATCATACTGGCTGCTCCTTTCTTTGTTTGGGCCACACTCACTTTTACTACGCAAGTCTTGTCTCTTTCTTTTGCGCCACTCACTTTTACTAGGTAAATCTTGTCTCTGGGTGCACGAAGCTATGCCACATATCTTATTTTTATATTACTATTAAATTTATATAAAAAAGAAACATCTTATCACAATGAGTAGCAAGCAAATCTACATAAAATATTACTATTGAATTTATAAAAAGAAGAGAATATCTTACCACAATTTGTAGATAGCAAATCTATACAAAATTAATTTTTATTACTATTAATTTATTAAAAAAACTTTTTATCGCAATTAGTAACCAGTAATTAGCACACGAGACAATTGGAAAATTGGGTTTGAAATTCTACAACTGGTTCTAATGTTTAGGGTTCATAACATAAATATATATCTAAAATTTACATCGGGGTTGAAGTAGGAGTGATAAGGTTTGATGGTTGACCCGACGGAAGGCCAAGGAGATGTTAGTAGAACAATGTTGCACCTCATAAAATACGAGGGAGATGTTAGTAGAATAGTGCTGCACCCCAGAAAATACGAGAGATGTTAGTAGAACAATGCTGCACCCCCGGAAAATACGAAGTCTACTCTTCGCAGAAGCTGGTAACAAATCAACAAAGCTTGATGAGTTGGTGAAAAAAGTTCTGACACTTCCAAAAAAAATCTAAAATTTACAACTATAACCAACTCCTATATGAGACCACTTAGTTAATGAAAGTACACCACTAACTAGTTCAAGTGTGATTACATACTATATGTAACAATTCATGTGAGGCCACTTTGTTAATGAAGGGCCCCGGTAAATCGTATAAGTTGTTTCATAACAAACTATTTCAATGTAATTACATGATACATATAGCAATTCGATATCAATCCAAAGTTAAATATATTGATGGGTCAACCACTTATTACATGTATTACAGCGAAAAATAAATTTATGATGGTTTTAAACCATAATCAAATGGTTTGCCGATCACATGAGACGGCTTATTAAAATTTTTGGTAGTAATTAAGGGACAGAATCGCTTGTGACGGACATTTTGCCCGTCAAATTCCAACCCTGGTCCGGCGCCGCGTCTTATTGAATAAAGAAAGGAAAAATGACTTGTTTATTCATTCACGCGTTTTCGTTACGCGCCTCCATTTCACTCACCCGCTTATTAAAGGGAAAGTGATTGCAGCGGAAGACACGCCCTTGTTCAGTTGGGCTTGTTTGGTTTAGTGCTAGAGAAGCGGGAGATTCGACCCCGCTTCGGCCAAAGAACCAAGGGTTATATTTGCCAGGATTTTTCTTTTCTGATAGTGTGGAGCGCCATTAGAGGGGTGTTTTTCTCGTTCACTCTTGTTCGAAGAAATCGATTTGAAAATTGGTACAAATATTAATTGCAAAAGGGTTAGTTAGTAGTAAACAAACAACACGTTGTCTGTTTAGTCCTAACAAATCCTTCTGCAATCCACATTTTTACCAGTTTCGTAGTTAAAATAGTCTCCGTTATATCGGTGGCCAAGATCGGTGAAATAGGCGCTCGAGCTCTGGACTTGTATTTTTCCATTTAGCAGACGATGGCTTTTATTTTCGGCTGCCCTTCACAGTAAGTATTTTTCTTCTTTTTGTAACTGTAATAAGATCTTTATGGTTTAGGGTTATGCGAAAGGTAATTTAGGGGTTTGATATTTGAATGGTGTATTAATGGCAGGTCCAGTGTAAAGCTCTTGCATACATGCGTATAACTTCTGAAAGAGGCTCTGCAAAATCAGTTTAGGGCGAATGGGTGGTCTAGTTTCAATGTCAAGTAAGAGGGGTTACATATAGATATAAATCGAGATTAGGGTTTACAAATAATTAAAACCACTATTTGGTCTTTAAAGATATAGATCGAGATTAGGGCCTTGCATGATACGAATAATGACATGAATTTTGAAATAGTTTATTTTACTAGGCTTGGAAACTGATAGCTGTTGTGTGCATTTATCTTCATCCTCTTGCTGTTGGGTATGAAAAAAACTGGTAGTGTAACTGTTATTTGCATTTATCTTCATTCTATTGCCATTGGGTATATAACCGTAGTGGTGCAACTGTTGTGTGCGTTTATCTTCATTATTTATTGTTATTGGATATAAAAAAGGCTGGTGGTATAACTGTTGTAGATAAATGAAATAATCACATCAAACAATCGAGATTAGTCAAGAGAAGGAGAAAAAACTAGATGTTCACAATAGTGGCAACTTATGTTCACAATTTCTCTTGAAATTTTACTTTTAAAAGCATAGGTATGTTGAGAAGCCCTTCATTTTGTTATTAAGATTGACTGTAGGTACTATAGTTATAGGCCTATAGGTAGAGGCTTTACTTTTAAAAGCATAGGTAAGTTGAAAAGCCCTTCATTTTGTTATTAAGATTGACTTTGGGTACCATAGTTATAGGCCTATAGGTAGAGGCTTTCATTTTGTTGTTGGTGAGGACTGTTTCCAAATGTTGTTTGGTTATGTTTGAAATAAAAAATGTGTTTATGTTTGAAATAGAGATGCGGGGAGTAATATTTTTATATAAAATTAATCGTTAGAAAATATAGATTTAATTGTGTAAATATTTTTTGAGCTTAATAGTTAAAAATCTGTTTCCATTTTGGAGGCTACCAGTCTAAATTCTGACGAGGAAAGGGAAGGTATATACACCTTCTTAAAAGGATGAAGCTACTGTGCGGAGAAGGTCCCTTGATTTATAAACAATAACTGGCTAATATAAACCTCCCTAAAAGAATGAAACTCCGCTAGGAAAGGAAAGGTATATACACTTCTTAAAAGGATGAAACTACTGTGCGGAGAAGGTCCCTTGTCCATAAACAATAACTGGCTAATATACACCTCCATAACAGGATGAAACTCCGCTAGGAAAGGAAAGGTATATACACCTTCTTGAAAGGATGAAACTACTGTGCGGAGAAGGTCCCTTGATCCATAAACAATAACTGGCTAAGCTTATGAAACTCCGCTAGGAAAGGAAATGTATATACACCTTAAAAGGATGAAACTTCTGTGCGGAGAAGGTCCCTTGATCCATAAACAATAACTGGCTAAGCTGCAACCTTAAATTAGAGTATTATTATTGAAAACTCTACTATGTTTCTTTCCTTTGTCTTTGTACTTCCTTTTCTCTCCTTGTCTGTGCACAATCCGTCAAGTCCACTTAAAGATACTATTAGATACTATTAAAGGTTTAGAGAGTATTCTTTAGAGAGTATTCTTGTAGTACTCCATTGGGTCCACAGAAATCTACTACCATATGCTAGGAGTATTCCATCAGGGCTACAAAAATCTACCTTAATGTGCTTCAAGTTTTCTTTAATTTTAATGATCTTTAAGGTAATCCTCTGCTATTATTCTTCTGCCGTTTTGGACTGAATTTGATAAGGTATACAAAAATCCATCTTCATATGCTTGGGTGTTCTTGAATATTAATGATCTTATAAAGGGCCATGCTCTGCCATTTTGGTTGATTTTGAGCTTCAACTAGCTTCAAATTCTTTATGCATACCTGTCCTGATTAATGTCTTTTAACTTCGCTCTCCAAATCATTAAGTTTCAAAATATAAAAGCCGTATTTTGGTTCCATCGATTACGGAAGTTGTAAAATGCTCGAAACAAGACATTGTTTACAATAAAACCAGATATATTGTTTATAAGTCCAATGCCTGAATAGATAGATGTGCTTTTGTATAGACATGTAGATCAATGATGCAAAGGATGCCCATCCTAACTTGCGATTTTTTGGAGTATGATGGTTGTTCTATCATGAATGGCCAGTGGTTTCTCTCAGACCTCAAGTCACCTGTTCCAAGAGCCACGCAAAGATGCAGCATTGCATTTATTTTTCTTTTTAAATGGCGTTGCTTAAAGTTTACATTTACTGCAAGCATATCGACACCCAAAGCACAGTAGATCTGCTTGAATTCGGGAAATGCTAGATATACTATGATAGATATATACTTCTTTTTATTTGAGTAATACAATACATAACTTGTTTGTATTTGACATAAAAATGCAGCAAATCATTCATTCTTCTAGGGAAAACGAGCCATTGTTGATATCCTTTTGCAATCATGGCCCCAAGCCATGCAGATGAATGGGTTATGTGTGCAGGCAGTCTATCTGCACAGGTAAGCTTTAATAATGAGCTATCAAAAGGATATTAAAATAAATTAAGCAGTTGAATCAAAATTGGTAAACTGTTTGTGTATCTGTGGAGTTCCTATTGCTACTGACATACTCGACCTTGCTAACCTAGTCAAAGAATACACAAGATCACAAATTGTTTTTTGATCTCTTTGATCTATTGCCAGCAATGGAAATGTGTGATCAAGCTTTTCTCATGCGATCTATGCCTTCGAAGTTCCTTGTTTTTAATAACTTTATTTACATGCAAATTTCCAAAGGCTTCAAATTTCTAATCAAATTTTGACAAATTTTGACGGAATTCTGATTTCAGCACTCAATTATGCGAAGAAAAGATACCCTGTGGACCAGGAGGATCTCAAAGTATGGTACAAGAATAACATGACATAATTCTTTACACTAGCTTATCTTGTGACTACTTCCTTGACTCGTGCAGTTTATTGTGATTCCTGTTCCTCAATTTTTGCTGCTATTCCCTCATACATGGCCCTTTCGGCTTTATATCAACGTAATAATTGGCGACAGAGTAATAGATAGATAGACAAAGGGGCACATGGAACTGAATGTAGCTATAGAGCTTTATCACACAAAAACAATCAACTCAGCAAATAAACAAGTGGAACCCTAAGCATACCCTTTGGTCTAGTTAAGAGTGGAATATAGTCCGATCGTTCCAAAAACCACTGTTTACCTAACATAACCGGAACTAGATTGAAACGGGAACCGTTCATCTTGAACAATTATTAGGACCAAAATAAGAAAATAACTCTTTCAATAAATACACATATCTATATATACTAGAATCATGTTGAATTCAATCTGAGCATCATGGAGAATCTGCGTACTACCAAAACAGAAACTTAATCTCAATATTCGTGAAGAGAGACTGGCATTCATTAACATTTTTCATTGACTTAGAGATGGTAATACTAATAAGAAGCAAATAAAACCTATCCGAGTAACCAAAACAAAAATTCAATAGTTGTCTAGTAAACCCCTAGAAATGCTAGAAATCCTGGCATTATTTTTACAGACTACTATCAAGACCAGACTTAGGGCGTATAGGTAAAAACTCGAGCCATGGATAGACAGTCACAGCATTTCTTAATGCCAGAGGCCTGGAAAAACATAGTCGACATTGAAAGCAGCACCCTAGACTGCCATATGGTGAGAAAGATTCTACAATCAACATAAATTCAAAACTATATCAAACCACAGACGAACCATCAAGCTATAGATTTTTCCATAAGATGGTGTTGTGAAAATTTTCCTGTTGTTTAGGAGTTCGAGCGACATATTGTTGCTTTATCCAACGTAGTGATAAGCGGGATGGAAAAACACCCTAGTGTCAATCAATATCACTTTATTGAAGGAGTTTATGACATGTTTTTTTTCCAGAAAAAAAATAACAGTTCTTTGATATTCATTAGAATCAAAGGTAACGAGATACACATCTATGATACTAAGTATCAAATCTAGTCAAAACTCACAAATAGTGCTCAAAACCCACAAACAGAGCACAATAACTTGAGCAACCAGGTTCTCAGCCAAAGTAAAAAATACCACAATCAATGCTCAACAACCTGAGCAACCAAAACACAAGCTCCCAGCCAAAGTAAGCGTGGGGCATGTACAAACTGTTCCAAAAGAGCAAAACTAATGTAATCATAATGACTAGGGTTGGAACCCTAGCCGTCTGATACAGGGATATAACCTCAACCATTGAGCTGAGACCAAGAAGCAGCTGCGTCCTAGGACAGCTGCTGCAGAAACGGACAACTAGCCACTTCCATAGCCACGACTGGACACAACAGCCGCCGCCTCTACCAGCAAAACGCAGCACACAGCATGAACAACAACCCCTGCCTCCACCAGCAAAATGCAGCACACAGCACGAACAACAGCCACAGCCTCAGCCTCAGCCTCAGCCAAAGCTTCATCAGATACGTCGCCATCCACACCACCCACCGACATAGTCACCACAGCTCGAGCCAGAGCAGGACAAGAGCATCTTGCCGCCACAGCCATCACCAAAAAACCAATTCCAAAGATGGGTTGCAGAGATCAACCAAAATCCCACCAACAGACTACGGAATGTACTCAGAGAAGAGGGAGGGGGGCGGCTAAGGAAGAAGGCCTAGCGGCCGGAAGCAATTCTCAAACCTCAGTTTGTTAGCCGCTCCGCTGAGTTCACCAACCTTTGTTCAAATCACCTCCCCAACAATGCGAGTGTAGGACATGTTGTAAGCAGAGTGATGCCCTGGAAACATGTTTCCTATGCTTTATTAGGTTTCCTTTCCATTCGTGAGTTGCAATTAACTCGTACAACATGAAAACACTTCGAAAATAGAGCTGGGATATCCCCTTACCTTCAGCCAAATGCGTGAAAAATTCTTGACCCAACTTTTCTTCGCGGTTTCATTGAAGTTCCTCCTAGGTAACCAAACATACGCTGGATTCGATTGTGCAACTTGCTTCATGTGTTTTTTTAATATTTAAGACCGATATACATGAGCTGTTATTTACTTAAACCAGCAGCAGAGATCTATCAGATCTACCAAGCACAGAGAAGGATCCCATTTTTTGAGGTGTAGATTTTTTTAACTTGAATCTTTTATATGTTTAAAAAAAATTACACTCCACAGTTTTTATTCTTTTGTTTCTGGGTAAATCTAGATTTAGTATAGATTTTTTAGTTATTTATTTGGTTTTAATTATGAGTTAGACATGAATTCCCCATACAATGATGTTGAAAAAGATATCAAATATATTCGCACAACTAGAAAGATTGTTTTCTTCTATTATGACGCCTAATGAATCATTTAAATTTCTTTCGTGTAATTTCTGCAAACTAACACATTTTAAGCTTCTAAGAATCAGATTGTTTTCTTCTATTATGACGCCCATGAATCATTTAAATTTCTTTCGTGTAATTTCTGCAAACTCACACATTTTAAGCTTCTAAGAATCAGATTCGAGTTCTAAACTAATTTACTATACTTTCCTAGGTATTTTTGGCAAATTTATAATTTGAATGCTAAAAAAACTCGGTAGGATTTGATGGGACAAAAGCAAGAAAATTGCTACATATGCTTCATGGTCTTTTAAAAAAAACTGAACTAACCTTGCTCCAATTAAAGCATAACAATTTCATACCTTTACTAATGTGTATGAAGTTGGTTTCCTTAATCCATTCATACATCCTCCTCCATGAACACAAACAGCGAGCTCCTTGTAAAAGGAGCTAGCAAGAATAACAATAAACCCCGAATGCATCAACAGCTACTTACAAGTCACTCTTTGACATCAACAAACCATATAAGAATAACACTAAACCTAAGCAAGAATAACAGGACACTCGTTAACAGAGCAGGGCGGGCAATGAAACAAGATGGAAACATTTACAACTCGAACTAGCCACATTAACGCCGAAACGATAAAGAACTAGGATGAGAGGCATTTACAGCTTCAATATGAATTTGAATAGTCAATTATTGCTGGGTAAATAGCTCTCACATCCAAAATTAAAACAGTCCCAGCTTAAAAAGTTTATTAATTTATTTCCAAACAACACAGTCAACATTGCTTACTGTATAATTTTGGAAGATTCCTAAACTTGAAAAAAACAAAACAGATCGATAAACCTGCTTTTGACACCGTCCCAACACTTCAATCACATCAACATAATAATTCTTGAAAACTACCTTTGCTAAACTTTGTAAAAAAAATAATTCTAGGTCTTCCTATATTAAAGTGACATCACAAAATTGTAAAAGATATGTTATAATTTTTTTTTTATCAAAAGCAGTGCTGTAAATTTTTCTTTATTAATTTTTTTTTTTTTAAATCGGGTTGTCTTTGATTTTGTATTAGATAAAATCGAATCAAAAGTAACTTTATTTTTTTAAAAAAACATTATTCTTTTAATTCTTTCAATAATAAATGAAGTCATATAATAAAATATTAATTTAAAAATGGAATTATATAGGTTATTTTAAAACATATTTTTATTTTTTATTTTTTAAGGATTATATATGTTATTTTAAAAACAAGTTAAAAAAATATTGATGGGATTCTTATCTTAAAAAGCGTTATGAATTCGCGGATATTAGAGATAAAATTCAAACCCTTACAAAAAAAGAAGTTTTCTCGTTAGAAGACATAGATTTTGAGGTTAAGCGCTTAGCAAATGGAAAAACCAAATACAAACTCTTTAATCTAGCGATCAAGCAATATTTTTTTACATCTTGGACTCAAAGCTTCATTATTCCTATTTTCAAAAGTGGTGATAAAAATGACCCCTC